>OX421492.1:41599997-41822497 GCA_949126835.1 Anisus vortex | reverse complement strand
CCAGTCGTCTCACTACTCTTACGTCACAACGGAGTTATCTTTAGAATGCTTTGTGTGTGTCTGTGTTTTATAAACGATATTTTTTTGTTGGTTTTGTTTGTATGTAACGCGACTACTGACTTGTAAAAAGAAATGTCCAAAGGTATTTTAAGTTCTGCTCATTCTTTCTGCTCATTTCTTTCATCTCGCAGTCCATGCAGGGCCGGCTCTAGGGTTTTTGACGCCCCAGGCGAAAACGAATTATGCGCCCTCATTAAAGTGCCTTCGGCGGGGTCTGCCGGGTATGGATCTTCGAAAATGTGTTTTTGTTAATAATTGTTATAGCCCATCAAAGAATTATATTTTATAACCTTTGATTGATGACCGTGAAATATAAATAAAACAGTTGAATGAAAAGTAACAATGGCTTTGCATTATAGATTAATAATTAAATTAATCTAAATTATTATTAGAAAAGTTACATAAACACATAAAAGTTACATGTGTTTATAGGTTTTATACCTGCATTATGTAGGCTACAGTTCTCTTAATACAAACCGAAACTCACAGTTAGATTATAGATATTTGTTCAGCTTTTATAACACTTAAAAACAAAATACACAAAGATTAATTGATATTATTTGATATTGGATTTCTTATGTTTTCTTAACTACGGTCCAAAAGTCACTTTTAAATACTGATTACCAGTATTTGAGTATTTATACTCCTAAAGATTAAAACCGTAATGGTACTTTTCTTTCTTTCTGCTTAGCAAATTCTTGTATGAGGGCTTTTGAGCCTAACTGTCTTGCTATCTCACTTTCAATTGTCGCCAAACCCGCAAGTCTCTCCTGACACATTGTACTACGCAGATAGGTTTTAATTAGCTTAAGTTTTGAAAAACTTCGTTCAACACTAGCTACGAAAAGTGGCAACGTAAGCAAAATACGAAGGGCTACACAAATGTTGGGAAATCCATTTTCAAGATTTTGTTGGTAAATGTAGTTGAGGAATTCTTCAGGGTTTGATGATAAGTCATGGAGATGGTGAGAAATTGCTCTTATTTCAGAACACTGTCGTACATAAGCAATGTCAGATTCATTCAAACCTTCATATTTTTGTCATTTGTTAATGCTTTTCCCAAGTTTTTGCACATCGACTTAACCTCTGATGTAGTCTTTCTTTTAAGGTCAGAAATGTTGTACAAAAATCCAAAGACACCAGATACTTTATTTAACTGGGAAAATCTTTCTTTTACCGCATAAACAGCTGTATCTAAAGCAGCAAAATAAAAGATGATCTTGTAACTTTGTAACAATATTTACAGATTCATCTGTTGATTCGTAATAAACCATGTTCTTCTTTTTTTGGAATTCGGACCTTGTCTTTCTCAAATACTGGTTCTATTTCATGCAACTTCTTATGCTACTTCAATAGCTTCAACCAGAGCGATATTGAACTCTAAATCACTTCTAGCTGTAACCACAAACTCTTCGTTTTTTTTCAGGTGATTAACTGCTATCTGGAGACTCAAGTCCTTTTCTTGCAGTATCTTAATAGTTATGTTTACTTGAAACAAAATGTTGTGCTATGTGACAAGTGCAACAATAAACTTGAAGTCTAAGATATTTTTAAGGAACCCAAATGCTTCTTTTTTCGCAATACTGCCACTAGATCCATTTAGAAATCTCTTCCAAGGCATCTCACAAATGAGATAACTGGTACCGTAGAGGTGTTAGTGAATCAATTCGATTGGACCAACTTGTGCCACTTAGGGGATCCAATGTACTCGTTTTCGTAATTGATAGTCTGAAAATGCACAAAAACAACAACTGCATTGCCAATGTAAACAACTCATCGCCCTCACGACTTACGATTCACGAAGTGACTTGAAGGACACGGACACGTCACTTAACTGTGATATTCCGCCGCCGCATTGCATCCAGTGTGTGACCGGAGGAAGTTAGGGGTTGCCTTTTTGCACTCCGCTACGCACAGCGAGGTTGCCAAACTAAGTACTGTTACGGCATACTTTCCTATTTTCTAAGACAACTTAAATAAACTACTCTTCTCCTTTCATTACCTAGACATCCATCTGCCTATTCTAGTAGCGCGCAGAAGTACTAAACTTAAAAAATAGTTTATATTTTTAAATCCCCAAATTAATAAGGTCCTCAATTTTGCGCCCCCCCCCCCCCAAAAAAAAAAAATTTTGCGCCCTAGGCGGCCGCCTAGTTCGCCTATATGGATAAGCCGGCCCTGAGTTCATGGCCCTGGCGGAAAGTGGACTTGGGAGAGGCGGGGTAAGGGGGTAGGTGGAAGTCTTTGCAAATCTTTGTGACCTACATTGTTCTGTCTACTGTAGCGTGTGTGTTTTGTTTGATAGCAACCGCCAGAGGGGGGTGCCCCATGTTTCGCCTTCTCACTCCCCTTCTCCGCCCATTAAAACACAATATGTGGAGAGATAGCTAGTAGGAAATGCTGAGCTAAGCAGCAGCTGTTCGATGGGTCCTCATACCCTTTTACGTGACCTTTATGTTGTATCGCCCCAAGTTTGGAGATCAATGATTGAACACTCGCCCCCCTTGGGCCCACTTACCGAGATTCATTGTCATGTGTCTGGCTTTCTCGTATGTCAACTAGTGTCTTGTTTCTTACACACTCACCCCCCCCCCCCACACACACACAGCACAAATACAACAATAATAATAAATGAGGAATTTAAATGTAGCCGTGTATGATGTTGCTGCTTTGTGTGACTGAGCCCACACAGAGCCAATTAGTTTTATGTACACGCCTGTACATTAATTAGTTATAAAATATGAATAGGCCTTTTTCCTGATTCAACTCAACCCACATAATAATAATAGCCTCACTGTTGTAACAAGTAATACACAAACCTAGTAGTAATGTCAATTGGTGTAGCATTAGACACAAATGTTTCTGCCTGGCCATCCGTCCATCCATCTATTTATTTGTCTATCCACCCACCTAGCTACATACCTACTTACCTATCTCTCTGTCTTCTGTCTATCCAATGGCTCATCTCTTTCACTCTCTCTCTCCTTTACTCAAATTAATGTTATATATGTGACCGTTTTTTTGTAAATGTTATATATCAGATGCACACAACTCTCAGGGAAGATCACATTCTATGTTAAAATGCAATAAACCAAATGTCGACTTGTAGTAAAATGATAAATAACTGTTTAATCCACAAATAACCAACAATTTATGTACAAGATGAACTCAAATATACAACAGTTTCCAATAGCCTAGTCTACACTACCAAGGCTTAAGGTCGTCTACCGTTTTCTGCAAAATCTATGCGACGTCCAATCTAACACACACCTCATTATTTCTATCGTAAAATGTCACTAGTTTATTCAATGCATGAACACCGGATTAGAGATTATACAAATTGTGTCTTACTAAAAACAACGAGATATATTTTAAATCCTAACAATATATATTATATATATATATATATATAGGCCTATATATATATATATATATATATATAAATATAGAATAAACCAATTTTAGAACCCTCAAAATTTAATAAATAAATTGTTTTGTAATTTTTCTAAGTAAAGAAAAAAGCATCCGATTAAATAGTAATGTAGTATATTTTGTTGATATTGGTTTGTTGACATTTCTATTTTCCTGTAGTATGTAGGCCCTACCATTTTTTAACTATTGATTGTCCTTTTCTACTAGACTACCTTCAACTGACATTGTGTAAACCAGCTTTGTGTCACCCTAGATAAGAGGACAGAGGAGCCTGTAATTAAGAGCACAGTTTAAGACTTACTTTTCTTGATCAAATGTATTTCTTTTTAAACAATGTCTCTTATCATAAAGTATAACTGTGTTTGTCTTCAGTAAAAGAAGAAGCTTCATTGTGCTACATTTTAAGAAGCATGGTGATGTCTATACGTGAATTTTGTCAGGAATTTCTGTTGTAGACTTACTTAACCATCCCATTTTGGGAAGCTCGTGATTACTTAACAATCTCCTCATCTCCCCCCACACCTCATTCTTTGACTCAGTTCATTTCCAACCTTGGTTTTCATTGCAGAATTGAAATCTTTCCACATGAACTTTCACTCAATTTCCAACCTTGGTTTTCATTGCAGAATTGAAATCTTTCCACATGAACTTTCACTCAATTTCCAACCTTGGTTTTCATTGCAGAATTGAAATCTTTCCACATGAACTTTCACTCTCAATTTCCAACCTTGGTTTTCATTGCAGAATTGAAATCTTTCCACATGAACTTTCACTCTCAATTTCCAACCTTGGTTTTCATTGCAGAATTGAAATCTTTCCACATGAACTTTCACTCTCAATTTCCAACCTTGGTTTTCATTGCAGAATTGAAATCTTTCCACATTAACTTACACTCAATTGATTTCCTTTTTTTTTCTTTTCTCTAAACTTTTTCTACATGAACTTCGACTACATTTCCTCTTTTGTTACACCCCCCAAAAAAATGTTTTTCATTTCTCCTAAACTTTTTTGTACTTTCCCCTAATTATTTCTATGTAAACATCGCTCACTAAACTTCCTTCATTTGCTTTTCCTCAAAACTATTTTTTACTTACCTCCTAAACTTTTTATCCCTTTTTTTGCTTTACTACTGAATATAATCAAAATAGATTTACAGCCTATGTCTGTCTAATATTATTATTATCTTATCTTATACATTACAGACGCTCCTTCTATAGAGAAGATTATTGTGTCCTACGCTCATTCGTGGTCCGAGTCTAGTCTTGTATTTTTATTAATGTTTTAAATGATGTTAAGTTACTGGTTTGTTCAGGCAACCCATTCCATCGGAATGCCACTCGGGAAGAAAGAGTACTTATATGCATTTGTTTTCGCATAGGGGATAAGGAAAGTGTTTTTGTCTTTATGTTTATCTGAGCTTTTCAACAGGTTGTTATTGGGTTGTATTTCTAAATTAGAGTTTAAAGCCTTATGTATTATTACTACTTTACTCTCTTTGCCCTTCTGTCTTCTTGTGTTTCTAGGTTTAGTGATTTGACTAATGGTGTTACACTTGTCAATTGGGAATATTCACTAGTTATGAACCTTGCAGTTTTTTTTAAATTTGTTCTAATTTTTTAATGTTTTCTTTAGTTGATGGGTCCCATATTGTATCACTTTATGTGATTTTATTTTATTAGCGCATCAACTGAACAATGTTTTGGGTTTAATGTATCACAATAAATTAAGCACTTTTATTGTGGGCCAACTTTGTTATTTATCATTTATACATAAATTATTCATTTATTAAAACATTGAGTACAGCTTATCTTATTTAATATATTGCCCTCTACAGGGGAAAGCGGTTCAGGCAAAACAGAGGCCTCCAAAATTATAATGAGATATATTGCTGCAGTGACCAATGTTAGTGGCCAGAAGGAAGTAGAGAGGTAAGTGACTGAATGAGAGAGGTGGTGACAGCATTGGCTGTTTCTTTAAATTGAGAACATAGCTGAACCAGAGCACATAGATGTAAGAAGCAAGCCTTTATAATGACAGAGCTGATGCACCATTGCATGTCTACTGTTAACAAAAAAGTCAAAATCTCTCACAGTTTTGATAAAAAGATATCAGAGCTTTTCTTGCAGCTGCACATAACCAGGATTGCAAGGTTTGGATAGGGGGGCTCAATAGTGCAAGTTATAAAAGTATTAAAGTGTCCCTTTCAGTCCTATTGTTGGTCCATGAGGCAAGTGAAGCTGTGGTTCACCAGTTTCTTTGGCCATAGAATACAAAGGGATTTGTAGCTAACCCAATGCCCATCCACCTTTACATTTCTCTGACTTAATGTCAAGTGCCAATCAATGCTTTGTAGACTCGGGAAATCCCTCCAGATCCAAGAAAAAAACAACCTACTGCTAACCTAGATTTAAGCCTGGCACTTTCTGAGTACTCTGCTGCTAGACTAACAGATTGACCGCCAGATTCTCCTCGACCGTCTTCATCTTTCTTTCGGACTTTCTGGCTCAGCTCTAAACTGGTTTCAGACTTATCTTTCAGACAGAACTCAAACAGTCTCTATTTCCAACCGCTCTTCCAAACCTTCAGCCCTGTCTCTTGGAGTTCCTCAAGGATAGGTCCTTGGGCTGGTCCTTTTCATTCTCTATACTAAACCTCTATCATCCCTCATCAGCCACCACTCAGTTTTCAGTCAGTCCTTTGCTGAGGACACTCAGATCAGTGACTCTATCTTTCCTGATCAACTCAATGCCACCATCCTTCGCATGCAGGAGTGTGTAGACGACGTAAAGCGTTGGATGACTTTCAACAAACTGAAGCTAAATGATGACAAAACGGAAATCCTTCTCATCCACTCTCAAAACAAACCTCTCCCTCCATCTGCTCCTTCTTCTATATCTATCGGCAACTCTGACATCACACGCTCTTCCTCTGCCAGAAATCTTGGAGTCACGTTCACAGACACCCTCTCCATGGACAAACACGTCACGAACATCTGCAGATCAGCATACAATGAACTCAGAAAAATCAGCACCATTAGACACCTCCTCTCCTTTGACGCCACAAAAACCTCGCAGGCATTCCTCAGCACCACATAGACAAACTTCAGAGGGTACAGAACTCAGCATGCAGACTCATTTTTAAAGCAAAGAAACATGACCACATTCAACCACACATGCAGCAACTCCACTGGCTTCCAATATCCTCTCGCATAAAGTACAAGTCTGCCAATCTATGCTTCAATTCTTTCTCTGACCCTCATTTTCCTGTCTATCTCTCTGAACTGTTGCTTCCTTACATCCCCACAAGACAACTACGCTCTTCTACTGACAATAGAACCCTCTCAATCCCAAGAACCAAAACCAAAACCATCGGCGACCGTTCCTTCTTCTTCCACGCCCCCACCTTCTGGAACCAGCTCCCCTTCCACATCCGTCATTGTGAAACCTCCTCTACTTTCAAAAAGTCCCTTAAAACCCAACTGTTTAGGTCTGCCTATGACCTGTGATGCCTTGTTCCTGGTCTCGGTTTGTTTTTATGCTTCCTTTGTATTATTACCAGTATGTGCTAATGTGTCTTTGTTTTATAGCCACTTCAATGTTGTAGCTATTGCTTTTTTTAAATATTGTAACTATCGTTTTTGTCACTTTTAATGTTTGCAGCTATTATTTTTTTTAATCAATTTTATTGCTGTAGCTATTATCTTTATAGCCATTTAATGATGTAGCCATTGTCTATTTATTTTAGCAGCTTAAATAGTTTATAATTTTAGTAAAAATTGTAAAGCGCTTAGAGCTGTAAGGTAAGCGCTATATAAAAATGCCTCAATAATAATAATAATAATATCCCATAATTTAACCTAATTGTAGAAAAATAAACTTCATGTTGATAAAATATTTATTTCTTTTGTCAGGGTCAAGGATGTTCTCATTAAATCCAATAATATTCTGGAGGCCTTCGGCAATGCAAAAACCAACAGAAATGATAATTCCAGTCGTTTTGGTAAATACATGGACATAAACTTTGACTTCAAAGGAGATCCAATAGGTGGTCACATCAATAATTATCTTCTAGAGAAGGTGAGTTTGAAATTATACAAACATTACTTTACACTTCACTTAGTTTACCCTCACTCTAGTTTCTCTCTCTCAGATTTGTAGCTCTTGCCTAGTTACTTTGAACTAAACTAAAAGTTTAATGTTTTTTTCTTTTGTACAATGAAAGACGACTTTTATTTAAGTAAACTATTTGTGTACTATTTTAACCTCTCGTTGTTTCCATAGAGTCGTGTTATCTATCAGCAAAAAGGAGAAAGGAATTTTCATTCATTTTATCAGGTAAAGTATACCAGCAAAAAAATGTAAAAAAAAGTAATTCATTTTTGAAAGAAAATATTCAACTTATTAATTGTTCATCTCTGTATGATCTCTGTATGATCTCTGTATGATCTCTGTATGATCTCTGTATGATCTTTGTTTTCTTTGCTGAATTAACCCCAGTTACTCAGTGGTGCTCAAGACGGCATGCTCAGTGAGTTTAAACTGACCAGAGACCCACACAAATACACATTCATCAACCAAGGTGGAGATCCAAAGGTACAATCTTGTTTAAACTCTAAGATATTGAAGATTTTAAATTGTAATAATGCAATGAATTTCTTCAAAGACTGACATTAGATTGTTTTTTCTTCTTCTATATTTGGAGAAAAAGGAACATTTTACTTTAGAAAAAGTCAGAGCTTTTTTAGTCAGAACATTTTTAGTCAGAGCATTAAAAATACTATATTCAATTACAAATCTTGAGTCACTCAAATGCTTTCCCCCTAACTTCTTTTTACAAGAACTTTCCCTTAATTTCCTCCTAGACTGTTTGAACTAATTATTTATTGACTAGTTCAATCTGTGGACACAATGTGTCCATACAAAAATTTAAAAAATTGTGTGTGTTCAGCAACACACAAAACAGCAAACCCAAAAGCCATTTCATTCAAATTGTGTGGGAAAAACTCCAAGGACAGTTAACCCCTCAAAGTATTTTGGCATGTTGTTTTGTAGTTACCATTCACTACTTGTATCTCCTATTACTGTTTAAAAGTCCATTCATGATTCAGCAAACATTTAATCAATATCTACTAATTCAGCAACATAGATGAGATAATACAAACTTATTGGAAAATTATGGTTGAATGTATTTAGCTTTTGTCCAGATTAGCCTATAGTTAGCAAACAGCCAAACATATAAAAAAATGTGTATGTTTGGTATATATTTTTACAGTTGTATCTATAGTTCTAAATGATTGTGTTTCTTTGTGAACTATTGGGCATGTGTAGGCTTCGTGAAAGGTTTTTAATGTGATTGAATAAAAAAAACTCAGCAGTTAATATTTGTGCCTTAAAACTCATTTTTTTAATAATATTTTTTATTGATGCATGTTTGTGTTTGTGCCTGCCAGGTGGGCTCAATTAATGACAAACAAGACTTCCGTGGTGTGATGGATGCATTGAAAGCTACAGGATTCACCCCAGATGAAATTTCTACAGCTTGGAAAATTGTGGCTGCAATCTTGCATCTTGTAAGGAACAGAACGAGAAATTGTTATTTTATAAAAAACAAAACAATAATTTTATATTACAAAAGCTTACATTTCAAAATTGAAATAAAATAATTTGTAAAACAAATACTTTGGTGGAATATAAATGAAATTTGTTCAGAAATTACAAATTTTAAGGATATATATATTTAATTTGAAATTCTACACAGAAATAATTCTTGTTTAGTTGTAATTGATCATGCTCAACTGCACTAGTGACAAGAGACTCTATTCCTAAATATATTGGTGAACAGGGAAATATTGAGTTTGTTGGTGAAGATGATGCAGCCATCAGTAACCAAGATGAGCCATCAATTATTGCCAGCTTGTTAGGAGTATCCAAAGACAGTTTAGAAAAGGCTTTATGCTCCAGGGTTATAGCAGCAGGTGGACAAGTTGTTGACAAACTTCTCAATGTTCAAGATGCACAGTATGCAAATAAGGCTTTCTCTAAGGTGATTTTTAATACTTCATTTCTATCATGGATTGTAATACACTTTCTCTGCTAATAATTGTATTTTTAATGACAATTTTAAAACACATATTTGTTTTGTTATTCCAAATAAAAAACTACATTCTGATGAAGTAACATATATAATGCACAAATATTTTCAGGCCTTGTATGATCGTCTTTTCTCTTGGATTGTGGGACGTATCAATGATGCTATTGATCCCAAGCATGGTGGTATTGTTGGAAAAAATACAGTCATTGGTGTTTTGGACATATATGGTTTTGAAATTTTTGATAATAACAGGTAAAGTTTAGCTATTTTTTACCATTCCAAAACCAGCCCAAATTTTCGCCATAGCCATCAGTCATAATTTACTAATTAATATCCTATGTCCTAGGAATTTTTCCCACTAGGCGTGTTTGACAACAATTACAGTGACATGAAAAAAGAAAAAAAGTCAGTCACAGGAAAATTATTGAAAAGTATTAAAATGTATACTTTATGATAAGAGAACTTTAGCATTTCTTTTCATGTATATCATCAACGGTTTTTTGATTCTATAAAACTGGTTTAAAACAAGATTTCAGTTCCCCCCCCCACCCCTCTGCACAGTGTCACAAGTCACAGACCAGAAAAGCCAAATGTGCTTAGTTTTGTAGATATATTTGATAAATAGTTCAAACCTAATTAGTGTTTGCAGGGCATTCAAGGGGTTGATTTGTGTGAATGAATACAATATGATTTTCTACACTTACAATATGATTTTCTACACTTACAATATGATTTTGTACACTTTACCATAAAATTCTTTAGAACTAACAAATATCTGGGCTAATTGATTAAAATAGTTTTCAATAGTTTTCAATAGTGATAATCAAATTTCTGATTATCGTTGACCATAATATTAAGACGCATATGAAGAGGATGACGATGTTAATCCAGGATGCATACACAATCCAGTTGTACTGCCACCACTCAGGCTTTTCTGTTGGGAACATAGTTTACATCCGAGCCATCGTCAAAGACGTTTTTTCAAAATCTTTCCACACAAAGGATTGATTTATTCTACTAGCCATATCGAAACTGTTTATCTATAAACATAGACAAATATAATTTATCATCAAAGTGAATATGATAGGAATGACAGTTTCAAAAGGCATAGTCACCAAGAACACACCATGGACTTCAACTCGTAAAATAGTGTATAGAAAGGTTTCACATAGCACCAATCAAAAGAATGTGAATTTAATAGTGCCGTTAATAATAAAGCACAGACGCGGTGTCTAGCCGAATTATTCAGGGTCACAGGGAAAGACTAACTTAGTTGCATCTCTCCATTGTGTACATCAAAGAGGAGCGGCACATCTTAAAAGATGAGCTTAAAAGTAAAAAAAACTGTAACTTAACATTTGGTTTGATGTTGTTTTTATCGCAAGCCATAGTTGGTATTTGGAAGAAAAACAATATTTAAGACTAAATAGTGTTAGCAAGGCATTTCAAGAATTGTTTTGTGCGAATTCAACATTATTTATTTAAAATATTTCCATCAGAACCCCCCCGAAAAAGGGTGTGCTACTTGAAGTAATGATTACCTTCTAACCAACGAACTGAAATCCTGAAAATCAAAACCGGTTTACGGTTTCAAAACCGGAATCTGACAATCAGGTTTTTGCTTAACATCCCTAATTATAAGTCAAATATTATAAAATAATATAAATTTGTTTAAATTGCAATAAGATCTTTTTTCATACTGTCAGCTTTGAGCAGTTTTGTATCAATTACTGCAATGAAAAACTCCAGCAGCTTTTTATTGAACTGGTTCTGAAGCAGGAACAGGAAGAATACATGAAAGAAGGCATTGAATGGCAACATGTGAGCTAAATATTTGTATTGTAATGTATAAGATAAGAATATTTATGTCTAATGTTTTATTTGTAATCTTTATTTCACAATATCAGCAATAAATAACATATTCTGAGTCTTTCTATATTTACTAATAGATAAGTGCCTTGCTGTAAAGGATACAATCAATAAAAAAAAACATCCTGTAAAATAAAACAAACAAACAATTCTTTGTATTTCTAGGTGGATTATTTCAACAACAAAGTAATCTGTGACCTTGTAGAGATTCCACACAATGGAATTCTAGCAATTTTGGATGAAGCATGCCTTACAGTTGGAAAAGTTACTGATGAGGTTAGAGCAGAAAAAATACTTTTCCATAGTTAAAATGTACACTTTACAATAAATTAAAGCAATTTTTTTTTTTACATAAGTGCATTTAATTTGTATTTACAGACATACTTGGAAGCAATGGCTAAAAAACTGGGAAAACACGATCGATTCACTTGCAGACAGGTAAGGATTAGTTTGTAATATACAGTTAAATGTTTGTCTGATAAATATTTGTACAGACGTTGGGTCTTAACGGTCTTGTGATATAAATCTGTCATAGAAAAATAATTGATTATGTTTAGGTTTTCAGGTTGCATTCAATTTTTCCAATATTTAGTTGGAGCCTGCAGATAAAACTTTGGAACACCATCGAGATTTCAGAATTAAACATTACGCAGGGGATGTAACCTACTCTGTGCTTGGCTTCATAGACAAGAATAAAGACACCTTGTTCATGGATTTTAAGCGTCTTCTGTTTAACAGGTAATGTGCACTAAATCAAATGTACAACTTTGAATATCAGAAAACAAATTTTTAAGCATAGTATTACGTTGAAAGTGTTTTAAATCTAGTTACGGTTATCCCTGAGTTCATACTGGATATTTTAATTAAGATGAAATAGCGAAATGGCTCAATTAAATATAAACTTGTCTAGGGGTTAATGGATGGCGTATGAACTCAAGAATATCCGTTAGAATCTAATAGATAAAGAATGAATGAACACTTATCTAAAATGATTACAAAACTATATTAAATAGACGAACAAAACTCCTATTACTAAACTAAACAATTAACTTTATTTACATAAAAGGAAAATAAGACAATCAAATATCATTCATAATAAAGAAATCCTAATCTAGATTATTAACGGTTACAATAGAAAATAGTGCCAATAACCCTGGCAAGAAAAGTGATAACTATTAGGCTATAACTATAAAGTAGTATAAAGTCTATGAATTGAAGTTCCTCTAATCAAATAAAGGATAACTACAATTAAGAAGACTTAAATATATATAGGAAGAAAGATACTATAGAAGGTATTAATATATGTTTAGCTGTTACGAATGGAAACTAAACTACAATAGAAATCATAGGCGTAAGAATGTAAATTGATGCTTATCGAATCCAATCAATAAAACAACAATCTAATATAAGATTTATTCTAGAAGATATATTAGAGGATATTGTAAAAGATATTCTAAAAGATATTGTCGTAGTGTAATGTATATAATAATATCCAACAACTTACTATTTAAAATAAAGGGGGGAGGAGAAAACAAAACAAATCCTAACCGTCCTACTGTCTAATCTACTCTAAAAACTAGGATCAATCTCCTGTTTATTTATAAAATGTATTAAAAACTTTAATTACGTTTATTAGAGGATCAATATTCGTAACAATAGTAAAACATAGAAGAAATTCATTATGGAAAAAGTTTCTTTTTTTTTTTTCTCCACAGCTCCAATCAAGTGTTAAAATTTATGTGGCCAGAAGGAGCTAAAAGTGTCAGTGAGGTCAGTGACATATTGGAAACATTTCATGCTTTTTTTTGTTAAACTTTTTATAAGAAGATATAAATGTATTCAAAATGTACATTTATCATTTACATCTTTTTTTCCTTTCAGACTAGTAAAAGACCAATAACTGCTGGTACAGCTTTTAGAAATTCAATGATTGAACTTGTTCAGAATCTTGCTAGTAAGGTAATTAATAAGAGAAACCAATTAATTAAAGCTGTTAAAACATAATTACACAGTTTAACATACATTATACTCTGTATAATGTGTATTAGGTTTTATTACGCTCACTAACTCTGTTTTAAAAATCTCTATAGATTCCATATTATGTTCGCTGCATTAAACCCAACGAAGTGAAATCTCCATTGCTGTTTGATGATACAAGAACTCGTCACCAAGTTATGTACTTAGGTTTGCTAGAGAATGTCAGGGTTCGAAGAGCTGGCTTTGCCTTCAGGATGGCCTATGACAGATTTCTCAAAAGGTGAGCCCAAAATATTGTTACTTACACAATAGACCAGAGATTTCAACTCACTACACACCTTCAAATGAGTTTTTCTCCTGGAACCCTACTCTAGCAGCCAATAAAAGAATTATGATAAAAGTTTTTTTTAATTTTTTTTTTTAAATCAGCCATAGACACTTAAGGAACCACTGTTCTATACCTTACAAAGCTCTCAATGGGACATTATTATTTTCATTTAATTCTCTGTTTTTTCAGGTATAAGATGATCTGCAAGAAAACTTGGCCAAATTTTAGAGGTCAAGTTGTTGATGGTGTGAAAGCTTTGATAGATTCTCAGGGTTTTTCATCTGATGTTAAATATGGAAAGTCCAAGATTTTCATCCGTTCCCCACAAACACTTTTTGCACTAGAGCAAGCCAGAGAAGCCAAGTTACCCAGTGTAGTTCTTTTCTTGCAAAAGGTGAAATTTAAATATAGAATGACGTTGAATGCATGTTAAAACTCAATTTATCTCAACCTTAGGTGCTTTTTTTTTTACAATGAGAAAACAAATTGATGTATAAAACGAAATGAAAACATTCAGGGACAATTGCATAAAGTAGTGATACGGTTTGTCATTATTTCTTGGTAAGGTAATTAATACAAAATACAGATACATATAGTTTGTCCTTTTTTCTTGGTCTTTTAAATATAAAGTGGTTCAGAAGACATAAACTAGTTAGTCAGTTTATTGTAAATCCATCCTTTCAAAGGTCAATATGGAATGAATCTTAGAGAATTCAGGCTTAAAGTTAGTTTAATTTCATCTGTTTTAAAAACCAATTTCAGTATGTAATCATACTTCAACAATCTATTCCATGAAAGATTATCTTGTACATGTTCTTTCTTCAATAGCATGCAAGAGGCGCCCTTTCCAGGAAGAGGGTGAAGAGAATCAGAGCTGTTTACTTGATCATGCGTAACTACAAGAAATACAAGCTGCGCTCATATGCCCTTGCCTGCCTGGATGCATTTAGAAATGTGAAAAGGATGAAAGATTATGGATTAAGTGTACATTGGCCCAAACCTCCAAACACATTGAAATCAACAGTTGAATTGTTGAAAAAAGCTCATCTTAGGTATGCTTATTTGTTTCAAAATCTTTTGAATATTATAAAAGTAGCAGTTCCCAAGTTTTTTTGTGTGGCCCAGTTCTACTTTTTAACATACAAACATTTTTACCAGATATACTTAAAGATGCCAAAATGGCATTGTTTATACTGAATCAGAATCAATAATGGGGATTTATAAAATAAACAAATTCTAAGTCTAAATATTATTATTTAGGCATTAAAAGACTTAATTCTTGCAAATCGAACATTATTTTTAGACAAATATTTTCTTCACAGACAATAAAATCATGTTCTACTTGAGGTGAAAGATTACCCGCCAACAAAAACATTTCTTTTTTCAAAGCAGGCTATCCCTTTTGAAACATAATCAAATACATTTTTGCTTGACATCTCTAGTTCAAGAAATGTTGCAATTTAAAGCTCTACAAAATTTAAAATGGTATTGTTCACTGTTAAGGTGGAGAGCTTTCATGATTCTCTCAAGAATCCCAGTTGCAGACCGACCATTGATGAGGCTGAAAGTCATGGCTGGTGATATCCTTGTTGGAAAGAGAGCTGATTGGGGAGTGAAGCGCAACTGGGAAGGCAATTACTTAGCTTCAGTGAGTACTCAGTAAAGTCTTCGTTTGAATTTGTTGAGGAGTTTCACAAAAATGCACAACAGAAATGTTCAATTACACACAAAAAAAAAAAACAATCATAAGATTAATTTTACAAAGCAGATAGTGAAATAAATAGTTTTGTCAACAGAAATTTTCAAAGTATTTTGGAAATCAAGTCTGAAAAGAAACTCAAAAAGAATTGTACTTTTATAGCTTATATTATAGTTAAAGTTATTATAGCTTCATATATATCTTTATAACTATACAGCGTTAGATACATCTTTTATAGCTTTGAACAGCTAAGTCTTTATCGCTTTAGATACAATTTTGATGAAACCTCATTTTAATTTCATATTTATTAAGCTAACTAAGGCAATAATATTTCAAATATTAGTTTTAATGATAATTTCCTCAAGTACATTTATAGTATCAATCTAGCCTACTGATTAGGAAAAGTTATGCTATAATTATTTTGTACAACTTTTAATTGGCCAAGTTGCTGGTAGTAACTCTTTCACTTTGCAGTTCTAACTGTAACTTGTTTTTTTTTCTTTAGACCAAAGATAATGGCAATACATCAGATTTTGTGTCAGCCATGAATACACTCAAAACTAAAGACCAGTTTAAAGCCATTCTATTTTCCAGTTATGTTAAAAAAGTAAGTATTCAAAGTTTGTGTCTTAACATTTTTGTTTCATTTTATTTTTTATTTGTGATTAAAACTTTGCTAGTGATTTATCTAGTTATTTCATCATTATGGTTAGCATTACTATCTTATTTATGATATATTTATTTGTTCAGACCAACAAATTTAGCAAAACAGCAGAAAGAGGTCTAGTCATTACCGACAAGTTTATCTATAAAGTTGATATCAAGAAAAAATTCAAAGTAATGTCCCATGGCCAGCCACTCACCCAGGTTAGTTTGTTTATTTTGATGATGATGTCTAATATTCTTGGAATGGAATGAGAACTTGAGGAAATATTTTATGTCATTATAATGCATTAGACCAGGGGTCGGCAACCTTTTGATAATAGCGTGCCAAAGTAGGACTTCTAATCCATTCAGCGTGCCAACAGCCTAAGAGGGCTTAGCCCTCGATTTCTAATAGAAGATACTTGAATAGTTATTTTTGTAGGAGTTTTCCGCGTGCCATTCAAAATTGTTCTGCGTACCAAGCATGGCACGTGTTCCGTGGTTGCCAACCCCTGCATTAGACTTTCATTGCTAATTTTATTTTAGGAAGTCTTTCATTAATTTTTAATAGATCTTTATTTCAATGTCTTGATAAGGCAACTTTTGCTTAAGTAGTTGACTACTATATTTTACTGTAAATTGATAAAACGTTTTAATTTTGTTTTTCAGTTAATTACTGTTAGACTATAATGCCAGTAATTGAGTGACACAATTAATAGTTTCAGTACCAGGCATTTGTTAATAATGTAATTCATTTGGCTTTTTTTTATATTTTTATAGATTACAGGCCTCAGCTTAACTCCAGGGAAAGACCAGTTGATTATCATACACATGAGTGGTGGAAATGATTTTGTTATATGCCTGGAGAATCCTGCTCATGAAGAAAGAGTTGGAGAATTAGTTGGTGTTTTAGTTTCTCATATGCACAAGTAAGTTTGTATGCAAGTACATTTACTTGTTCATTGTTTTGTGTGAGAAAATTTTATATAATTTGTCAGGGTCATTTCACAATCGCAAAGTCATTTTTTCATGTTTTGAGAAAACTAAAAAAAACTGAATGACATCTGTATTCACTTTGTTATTAAACTTTGATAAATTTTGTAAAAAAATAATAATTTTCTGATTGGTCTAAGATATAGGTGATTTGCCATGTAATAGAAGGTGTAAACTATACATTTTGACTCTTAACTCAAACCCCCCCCCAAAAATGACTTAGGCGATTGTGAAATGACTGTGATGATTATTAAGTACTTGTTTATTGTTTTGTCACACTTTTACTTGTCTATTATCATAAAACAAGGTTTGTTTCTTTATTGCCTACAGAATCTTAAAAACTGATCTGAAAGTGAACATCTCTAAAAGCTTGAATTGCATGCTGGGACATAAACCCAGAACAGTTGTTGTTAAAGAGTCAGCAACAAACAGTGGGGCAACTTTCAAAAAGGAAGGTGATGGACTTGCACTTTTATGGCCTGCAGCTTAGTGATGCTCTAGCACTTCTACTTGACCACTTAATGACCACCTAGAAAGTCTGTAAATAGTTTTAGTCAGAAACTATGGTTTATATAATTGTTAACTAATATAGGTCTTGATGTTTTAAAAATATAAGCTACGCCAAAAGTAACATCCCTTTTTAATAAGTAATTTTAATTGCACATGAATTTACTACAGTAGTTAACGAAACAAAAAATGATGTAATGAGAATACATTGCTGCAGTTTAAGAAAATTTAATGAAAGAAAATGCAATGCTCCATCAAAAGAAAATTATTCTTGATGATTAAATATTGAATCAAGCTGTTCAAAATGTTTCACCACTGTTTAATGCAATGTTGAACCTTAACAAGTTGATTACAGAAGATTTATTAGAACCAACTTGTTTCAAATCAAGAATCTTTCACTTCAATGCACAAGGAAAGGTCAGGTTCAATTGCTCCATGTCCTCCCCTCAAGATTAAGATCTAACCGTTCCCTCACTTTAAACCTATACAGTGGCAGTGTACATTGTATATAGCTCTAATGGCATGTCTTCATCTCCTTTGTGCAAACTTTTTAATTTAAAGCTTCTTTAAGCTTCTACAAACACTAGAAACATTTGATCATATAAAACAATGAGATATTTCAGTAGATAACTATATCAGGAAAAAAGTTTCTACTTTTGCCGCAGCTTATATATTAAATTTGTTTTAAATATCAATAAAAGTTCTTGTCATTTTTTAACTTGTGTCTTGATGATTTAAAATGTGTACATTTTTGTAATAAGAAACAAGCGCATGTTTAACTTTAAATTAGATAGTTAAACTGTAAATCTTAGTAATTTTTTTTTAATTATTGGGATTTATTCTGGGTCCAGCTTATCATTTTTTAGTTTTGTGTAAGAATTATTTTTCCTGTGCCTTCAAAGTTCTTTCCTGTAATTATATTTGTACCTTTACACAAACGCCATAATATAAATCTACTAGCTTGACTGTGACCACAAATCACCACAATGTTTTTGTTTTTGTTACTCTGTGGATAAATATTCACGCCTGTGTATTTTTAATTATGCATTCAATGAACATTCCCATCTCTTGTTATTTAATAAATTTTTGTTTTAAAGAATCAATTTTCTGCCTTACTTGAGTGGGAAAGCATTATTGATTTCCCCAGACCTGGTTTATCATCTTGCAAAGTTTGGAATTCTTTCTGTGATTCTTTAAGCTTCTGTGATACACAGTTTTTTTTTTATCTTTCCTTTAGCCGCTAGTATAAGTTCATATAAAAATTCCATGACTTGGATACTAAAATAAAAATGCTTTACAAGTTTAATTATGACAAATCAATATTGATTTACAATTTAAATTTTGTCAAAAATATTGTCATTTCATTCAAGAAAAAAAGGTTTAGGTGAAAATAATTTATAAAAGGTTGATTTATTTTTTGATAAGTAGTTTTGATAAGTAAATTTCTTGATCTACTTTTACATAAATATTATCACTGAGTCCAAACTATACAACTGATCAATGTGTTCTGATTTACTTCTGTATTTATGATCATTTACACTATGTTATTGTACTCTTTGTTGAACATGTTAGTTTACAGCTGTTGTAGTAGTTAGATTGTGTTGCACAACTGACCAAATGATTCTTGTCATAGTGATCTGATTGTTCTCAATATCATTAAGAAGATGAGCCACTAGATCTGTAATTGCTACTTGGACTATTTTATTGTTATGTTCATTATTTTAGATCTTTTTAATTTTAATGTTTTACATCACAAGCTTTTGTATTTGTTTTACCTAATTTTCATTCATGAATTTTTATATTTTCTTTTCAAAATGTAAATCCCATGATTGTATAGCGTCACTTGTTTCTGTCAAGGCATTAGTCAGCTAAATAACTTGAGTTTGCTGAAAGAACAATTTGTAGTATGAACTTTTCATAGCTATGATATCAAGTGGACTCTTGAAGTTTTAAACTTCTTGTTGTTTTTTGAATTTAGAATCTATTATATTTTTTATTGATTAGACGATTAAAAAAACACAATTTTGTGCCTTTTTGAGTTCAACTTATTTTAATGCCGCTGTAAATATATATATCAATATATGTATATATTATTTTTTTGTATCCATGGTGAAGCTGGGGTGACTTTTTTTATATGTATTTTCTAAGCTTTTGCTACTACTTCTTGCAACCTTTTATATTTATACAAGTATTTCACAATGGAAGAAAACCTACATTTAAGCTTGTTTATTTTATAACCTGCTCTTTTTATTTATTCATTTTTATTGTCTGACATTAATTTGTTTATCAAATTGTTGTGGGCTGAAATGTTAGCTATTGTCTCTATGAGACTATAGTGCAATGAAATTGATATGTATTTTCCACTTACTGCCAAGTTGGGGAGATGTGTGGTCTAATTGAGATGGGGATATGTATGGTCTAGTGGAATTCCATAGAACTTGGGTTCAAATCTGGGCAAAAAAGGCCAGTTCTTTTTCACATTTTTTTTAGGTTTTTCTTAAATTTAAATGTCTCAAGAGTACATTAAAGTGAAAGGAAAAGCAGCCAGAGATTGTGCAAGCCACACAATCCCCATTGTATGTCATGGTCAAAGAAAAAGATATGGTATAGAAATGGTCTGATGTGGAGGGGAGAGGGTTAACTCACTTCAAATATAACAACAAAAAAACAACCTTTGATATATTACAAGTATAGAAATCCATTTGTAGAAAATATGATCTCTATAATAGACAAATTCTTGTGGTAAAGGTCTAGCAGTTCATTGTATGTTGTCAGGTTTACTCAGGAGATGAAGAAATACGTGTGCATTTTGTTTGGTCAGTATAGTAAATTATTTGCACCATTATGAACTTTGCACATGTATAGAATTAATCTTTTGAGTAACAATCATTCTAAGCATGTGATTAATTTTGTATGTAGTTAACTTGCACAGTGTGGAATCCTGTTAGTCTCACATTTTTATTAACTTTTTAAAAAAATATAATTTAAACTAGCTATCAATACTAATATGAGTAAATATGTAACCTGTAGACACCAACATTTCATATAATGATTGCTTTAAGTTATAATTGTATCTACATTTGGGGGTTTGAGATGGACTAGTTCAACTACTTAGTAACTTTAAAACACTGACATAAATATTTGTTTTTAAATAAAATCAGTATTTAATTCTTACTGTGTTTATTCACAGATTGTAACAAAACTAATTAAAATTTTTCAACACTACCCTCTTTATCTCTCTATAAATATATATATATATATATACATATGTAAGACTCTGTGGTTTTTATTTTTAGTATATATTTGTATTGATTGATCCAGACATATTTTTCATCATTTAAAGCCAGTTCATTTTTCTTTGCTTTTTACTTAGTATTTTTTTCTGATTTGTTGATCACCAATTTTTCTGAATTCTCTACCGCTTTGATTTATACAGTTGTAAATTCTCAAAAGTATAGAATAATCCAATTCTGATTCTCTATGGTTTTAAATAATCCAATTCTGATTCTCTATGGTTTTGAATAATCCAATTCTGATTCTCTATGGTTTAAAACAGGGGTCAGCAACCTATGGAACCCGTGCCAGACTTGGCAAGTAGAGTGATTTTCAACGGCACGCGGATGATCCCCCAAATAACAATGCAGGTCTTTCTACAAGAATTGGAGTGCTAGAACAGGATACATTTTAGGCTCTTGGCACGCTGAGTGAATAAGAAATGCTCTTTTGGCACACTATTATGAAAAGGTTGCCGACCCCTGGTTTAGAATAATCCAATTCTGATATTCTATGATTTTGAATAATCCTATTCTAAATTCTCTTATGTCTTTTGACTGAAACCATCCTGTTATTTTCAGCTGAAAGTTAAAAAATCTTTTTAAATTGTAATAGTTTCTGGAAAGCCATTTGACAATGTGACTGAGCTCTATTTATTTGAGTGGTGCTTTTGTTTATTTTTAATGATGAATTATTTTACATTGAAAGGCATATCTAGAATTACCAAGTGATTTTGCCACTAAGAAATGAATGTTGTATATGTTTAAGTGACAGTAATGTAATGTGTTAAGCTAGCCCTACTATCATTATAATCCTGCCTGCTACTTGCTAAGTTATTTTCTATGTATACATGTATGTATTTATTTATGGGATATATTACACTGTTTATTATTTGTACGTTCATACATATTTATTGTTAACATATAAAGTATATCTGTATATATATATTTATATATATATATATATATATATATATATATACACTACCTGTGTTGCATATCATCTTATAATTCTGAGAATAGTTTGTTATTTTTTTCTGATTATAATTGCTTGAAGCATTGTTGTCTAATTGTCGTTATTTAAGGCCAAATTAATTAGAGACTGTTCAATGCACTGATAGGTCCAACATTGGATTCATTTGTTTTAAATTATTTTTTAAATGTGATCTTTGTACCCCAGATTTTTGTGTGTGAAAGACAACTTAAAAAACATTTAGCTACTCACTTAACTTAATTCTCTCTTTATACAGATACCATTTTTTTATCTTATAGAATCAATTCTAAAAAGTATACAAAGACAACTATAGAAACATGTGTTGTCTAGAGCTTCAAAATAATACAACTCATTCACAGAAAGAATTAAATATTGTGATGTTCAAAGGGATGTTTGCTTTATTTCCTTTAATTTGTAATCAAATGTATTCATTTTTCATTAGAGAGCTCATTTGGCTTTATGTGTTTGATTTGTACAAGGATGAAATGACCAGTCAAGTAATTAGAGAAAGAGCAAATTATTGTTCAAACTGATATAAGAAATCATCACCTCATCTCCTTTCTTCATCATACCACTTTCCACTCACACACAAAGAAAATAGTGAAAATGGTTGCCAACTGTGGCTACAGGTTGTAAATAATAGTTTTCTTCAATTGAAATCACAGATAACCCAGACAAAAACCCAACACTCCCAGCTCCACATTCCTTTAAATTGTGCACACTCAGCTAAATAAATTATTTTTTACTGCTGCCTAATATGCTGCAAAATTCCCAAGTAATATACTGGTTAAGATCTGAATTCTCAGCGTAAGGTACTGAAATAATTTCAGAGAATTCATTATCGTCACTTAGCCCGCAAGGGTCCTGGGTTCGAATCCTGGTGCAGGCTAGGATTTTTTCCCAGGATTTGAGGGTGTCCCTGAGTCTATCCAGCTCTGATGGGTACCTGACCTTAGTTGGGGTAAAGTAAAGGCGGCTGTGCATAGTGCTGGCCACACAATCACCTAGTATGCCGTGGCCACGGAAACTGGTGAACGCTGCTTCACCGGCCCTATGGATCAATTTGGTCCGACGGGATACTTTACTTTTACTTAGCCCGCAGAAATGGTCTTATCGGGGCAGCTATCATTAGGATATGATTGCAGAGTTATGACTCATAAAAGGCAGAAACAAATTGAAAAGAAAAATGACACACAATTGCAGGCAAAAATTATTTTAACATGAAAATAGTTGCCAAAATACAAAACCAGCTTTTTCAATCTCTTTAAGAGGCTAACAGACCATCTGATTAAGTACCGGTACTGTAGTATTATCACTGCTTACTTTAGTTTTACTTGAAACATGGAAAAATTGTTGTAATATAATTGTTGTAATTTACTTCAGTAAGTAGGGGCCTAAGTTATGCTCCACAAAAGATAAATCGACTAAGAAAATGAAAACCTTGTGCAGATAAGATGATAGCTTTTTCCTTAAATCGATTTTAGTAGATTGGCAGCAGGATCTTGCCCTGTTGTGTATTCTCGTTGTCATCCCTCGCAAAAGGTGGTGAGGCAGGCCAGAGCCTTCCATGGGCTGTAGCGCTAAAGATGATGATGATCCCTCGCAAAACCAGTAGCGTAGCCGGGGGGGGGGGGGGGGGGGGCAGGGGGACGACCATTTTCGAAAAAAAAGTGCTTCCGGTCTCTAACCCGAGTAAAAAGGTTGGTAGGTCGTAGTGTTAGCAATCAACACTACAAAAAATGCATTGTTTAAACCAGGGGTCGGTAACCTTTTAATAATCGTGTGCCAATAATTTTTTAAATTTCTAATTCATTCAGCGTGCCTATAGCCTAAAAGTCATCCCGCTCAAGTAAACTCTAGTACTAAATTTCTTGTAGAAGAAACTTATAGGCCTAATTATAATGCAAATTTGAGGGTCTTCCGTGTTGCACACGGGTTGCAGATAAAGTGATTAGGACCTATTATAATGAATAAAATAGAGAGAGAGAGAGAGAGAGTGAGTGTTGCGTGTGTGTGTGAGAGAGAGAGATGAAGTAATTAAGTGTCACTTTTAATAACAATGCGGACAATTTGTTTGCTTATATATACAATTTCTCGAGTCTAACGCTTTATATCGAAGATGGGCGATAGACGCCCCTTGGGCGATACGATCTGGAAGTGGTAGTCACTACTGTACCCATGGGCTTCAAAGACTGGCGTAGTGTGTAAACCGCCGATAAATTCACCTTAAGAATACACCGGCGGGCGAACGCATGGGGGACAGCCCCCGCAGCGGGTCCGAGGTTCATTACACTGCCGAGAGGCCACCGAATCTCGGTGGAGAGGTAGCAATGGACGCTGCAACCCCGTCTCGAAAACCACCCGGTGCCTGGATGCCTGTGGCTATAGTATATGATTTGTGCTACCGGGTGACAATGCAGGAATACGAGCGAGCCACCACGATAATGATCCTTAGGGGAACCGCAGTGAACGGTCGCTGGCCTGTGGAATCCTTCCCTGTTACACGCCACGCCTTCGGCGTGTCGTGGGGTGGCTGGAGCTCGGACAGAGTTATGCTCAAACCTAAGCGTTACGCCCTGGACACAAGAGCTTCGGCTCGTCCGGGATTCTTTAGTGACTTTTAATTTGGAACTGGTAGTTGATATCTGCATGAGCTTGCCCAGGGTACCAACAGACATTTAAGGCAGGCCCTGAATACGAAACAACTATGTCTATCTAGATAGCCTACAGGCCAAATAATAATATTATTTCAACATATGAACTTTATCAAGAAAGACAAATAAACGTAGGCTATTTCCTAAGCTTTAGTCAAATGGGTCTTTTACCTGCCATTTGACCAGGCCTATAACTTAATTATAAGCCTTAATCTATAGACCAACGTGAAATTACCTCAAAACATCACAAGTTTGAGTACCGTTGTTCTGGCCTGCATTAAATCGGGAAGTTCCGTGGCGTCACTACTTGTTATACCACCTGTAGAACGGCAACAGTGTGTTTTTCCACTTAGATCTATGCCTTTTTTTAGTGCTTTTGTTTTAGTTTTGCGTAACGTCAGGCGTACCAATTAATATAGTGTAGCCTAAATGTCACATTGCGTTTATTAATTTTCAATAATATTTCAATTTTGAAAACGTATTTATAGGCCCATGGGTTATTAAGTAAGCCGCGGTGGAAATATGCTTTTCTATGTTTTGTTTTGCTTAAGATCTAAGTGGAAACAAACATTCGAGGGATACCCCTGCCCACCTGTGTAAACTGTGTTTTATTTTTATTTTCGCGAGATTATAATCCCCTGTGTTAATATGTACAGTTCAGCTTTAAATAGGTATGTTTAGTATTAGATTAATTGTCAATATATTCATATGTTTTTTTTAAATTTTCTCTTAACACATTTAAGTCTCGTTTATGAAAGAAAGGCATAGTTGATCCCCGTTCACTATCGTAGCACAACTAACGGCATCAATTCCACAATGACAATGCTGACAGTTCTACAATACGGAAGCGACTTTCCGCCTTGGTGGTGCTAAACTCAACTTGTGTCTAGTCTTAGGTTTTATATGGCATGGGGACTAGCCCATGCATGATTTTAAACATATAGGATAGATCTAGTAGCCTGCCTACAGTCCTATAGCCTATCCTATATAATATTATACTATAGTTGATTATATTTAGTAGGCCTATATATAAGTATTATAAGTATATAAGATTAAATTGGCCTATATTCCTATTTTTATATAGGCCATATAGTATAGGCCTATTACTATTAGGTCTATCCTATATTTATATAATATATTGGAATATATTATAATATAACTCTTTCTTTATCTCTCTTTATCTCTCTCTCTATATATATATAAATATGTATTATAGGCCTATATATATATAAAACTATATTATACAAAAAGCTCTGTGTGTGTGTTTAACCAATCAAATTGGTTTACTTAAAGACACATTACCTTATTGCCTCATATTTTACCTTTGCAATTTGACTTAGCACATGTGTCCTTGCTAGCTCAGTTGATAACGATACGTATCGGACTGCCTTGTGGTCGACCCAGGTTCAATCCTCCAGTTATTCTATAGGGCCTATTATACCTTTTTTTTTTTCAAAATTTATTTTTAGTAAAATTAATATTACTTAAAAAAAATATTTAAATCCAAGGGCAACACCTGGCAATTTAGCTTTTTCTTAAATAAAAAGACTTGCCTATTTTTAACCTGATTACAATATATTTATTTTAAATTACTTTCCTAAATGTCTTCAGAAAAAATAATAATGTTTTAAATTATTAGATCTCTAGCTTTCTGTTCATTGTAGTTTATAAATTTTTTATTTGTAGCTTTTAATAAATACATGCCTGTTTTATTTTCTTCCAGGCAACACCAGGGAATGTTGCTTGTATATATATAGAATTAATATTTTATGTAAACTTTGATTTATAATTTTTTATAATAGTGTTAATATTTTAATCAGGTGATGGGCCATGTTAAAACCACATCCTAACAATAGGTGGCAGATAGTTGATTTGATATCAAAAGACTAATTAGAGGTTTGTAATTTAGATATTACCAGATCTATTTCCTAATTTATCCTTGATGCAACCGTCTTTTCTACAAACTTAATTGGTCAGTTTTCTTTTTAATAAAAGACATTCTACTGTGACACAATCTATTTTTATAACTGAGAACACTAGATCAAACAAATATTTAAGTAGGGCACTATTGGTAACAATTTTCTATAATCTCTATAAAATCAAATACTTAAAAAAGATTTAATGATCAATTAATAAAACAAATTATTTAGAATATTGGATTATCATATATTATAAGTAGTTTTTATTTTTCAGGCTTATGAATCATGTCTTCAGCAATTTGGATATTTGCATTGGTTATATTTCTTGTTGAAGTTGAAGCCAGTTTGGTAAGAATTATTTAAAAGAATTTCCATTTTTCTGTATTTACAATATAATAAAATTATTTCTCAAAAATATCTTTGTGGTTTTAAACTTTTCCTAGTTTGAAAAAAAAACAACACTTCTAAATGTTTGAAATTAAAATTCTAAAATAAGAAAGGCTTTATTTAAAAAATAATTGTCTGAAAACTTATTTTTATTAAATTATTCAACTCTAATTTTATTCTTATTTTGGTTTATCCAAACTGTAGTTAATTTTTGTGTGTATACACTATTTCTGATGTTGTTGATGACTGTATTTAAATATAAAAATTTGATCAAATTGAAAGACTTGAAATCAAATTTTGTTGTTTAATGCAAAGTAAAGTGAGCAAAATCATTTTGTATTTCAGATTTCTGTCCCTCCAAAAACAGTTTTTCACCATGAACAATGCTTGCCTTACAAAATAAACTTTAAAGTGACCAAATTAGAATCTCTTCTTCATTGCAAGGTTGATTGTTTTAGAACTAGGGAGGGAATCTGCCAACCTTGCCAGCAATGTGGTCACAATGAAGTGATCATAAGAAAATGTTCTGAATATGCAGATGCACAGTGTGGTGGTCTATCTCAAACAAAGGGTACATAACTTTAACAATACTAACATGTTTTTTAAATGGAATATTTTAAAAATACAATCTTGTAATAACAATTAGATTTAGTACTAAATATTTGTATAAAGAAATTTTTGACACTTCTGTTTTACTAGAAATGCATTTCTCTTTGAGAAATATACCTGTTTCATCATCTTCAAAAAAAGTTCAGAAATATTGGGATGCAGCTGTAAGTATTTACAATTATGCTTTGTGATCAAATTTGTTTTCCTCATCATACAGTAACTTTGTAAATTTCCCTAAAAAAGAGAGGAGATTAATTTAGAGGCCAGCGAGTCTCTATAGAAATAGGCCATGACTCAATAGGAGCATCTCACCTCTGACCAGCTTTTCCATTATTAATAATGCTGCAACCACAATTGATATGAATATCCTGCAGACCGGGAAAATGGGGTGGTGGAAAGAGCAAACAACCTGTGCATGGGCTAAATGTTTAATAATTAAAATGCCCAAATGTAATTGTAACCTACTTGCTATGGTTTATTGCTGTAAAAACATTGTACAATTTAAAGCTACCATAGGTTTAAAATAATTGGAAATCAAGAGATGTACATTTGATACTATCACCATAGACATGAACAAGTTACCATCTTTCACATGCACATATGACCTGTACAAATAAATACATCAATCAAATAAAGCCAGAATAAACAGCAACATATCCCCTCTCTATACACACAAATGAAACAGAAGCACATCACTGCCAAGCACTTCAAGATCTACATAATCTACTACATCTACATATCCCGTAGTCTGTGGGACCGTTGGGGCGCCACAGATGACATATACACCAGCCTCCTCCATTCCTCCCGTCTCTCAGCCGTTTGCATTGCGTCGCACAGTTGTGATGAAACCCCACGGAATGGTACTGAAGTCTGCAAAATAGGATATT
Source organism: Anisus vortex (assembly GCA_949126835.1). Classification (NCBI taxonomy): domain Eukaryota; kingdom Metazoa; phylum Mollusca; class Gastropoda; family Planorbidae; genus Anisus; species Anisus vortex. Next base: position 41,794,175 of record OX421492.1, on the reverse strand, counting down.
GAGGTTTAGGTGTTTAAATAAAGCTATTTCATTTATCTATATATTGGTGAAAACATCTTTAAAATCCATTAATTAGTTTAAAAGTTATTCAAAATTAAATAAGTAAAGGTAACAGAAGTCATTTTGGAGAAAAATGAAAAAGAAAAAGGTACCCATTTTTAACAATTTAACATTGCAACAGATAATTAATTATTTACAGAATGAACAAACATTAACCAATCGCCATGAAATTGAGCAAAAACACTCAGAATGAGTCAATCCACAAGTTATTAAAGCTTTAAATGTTTTAAGTAATATTTATTTGACTTTAAACAATTTAATCTTTAGAGGACATTTTGCTTGATTTTATACAAAAGCTGCATTAAAACACATTTTTGAGTAATTTCTAAAAATAATTTTAGCTTGAAAATTTCACAGGTATAAGTTAAGGCATTCAACATTGCAAATCAATAATAATCTTAAAAACCACCTAGGACCCTTTTTTCCACCTTTTTTTGCATTTATTGAAAAATCAGTTTTACCGACTTCCGTACCGGTTTGTGGGGTTGCATCACAGTTTTGTTCCTGTCCATTCCCTGATATTATCCTCCCATCATTTCTTTTGTCTTCCTCTCTTTCTGCCTCCTCTGGTGGTACCCTGCAGAATGGTTTTAGCAAGCCCGTTGGTTCTGGTGACATGGCCATACCATTCCAGTTTCCTTTTCTTGACTGTGGCCAGCAGGTGTTCATATTTTCCAACTTCCTGATGTATTCTTTTTCCTATCTGTTCATTGGAGATATGATCTTTATAGCAGATACCAAGCAGGTTCCTGAAGCATCTCATCTCCATAGCGTTTATCTTCTTTTCCAGCTCTGCTGTTAATGTCCATGACTCACAAGCATATAAGAAAATGGAGAGGACCAGTGAGCGCATCAGCCTGATTTTGGTGCTGAGGGCAAAGTTCTTGTCTTTCCATATTGTCTTGAGCCTACATAATATCTACCACCAAATCCTTCAAACACCCTGTATACCAATTATGAACAGTTGGGGAAAGTCAGCAGTTTCTTTAACTTAGCCTCAGGTCATAGGACAAATGCCAAGATGGCTGCTGGATCAGAACAATGATAATGATAAAGTTAATATATATCACCATTAAAGTTGCACTAATTTAATGAGATCATAAATAAAATATTTTTTATAGCCCTATTCATAACTATAAGTGCTTGTTCAATTGTGTTCGAAAGTTCGTTCCACCACTGAGGTGCCGCTACACTGTAAGAGCGAGCTGCAAATGTTTTCTTTTTGATACTTTGAGTTGTTGATGAAATTTATTTGATATATTTTCATATCATATCAACAGATGTGTTCAAGTGGTTAATAATTAAATACATTAGACAAATATTCGTATCACTTTACCCTAAAGTCATTTTTCATTTCAGAAATTCTCCATGCAAAGACGAAGGAAGCGAGAATCAATTGAAGAGAGCAAGAACAATTCTACTATTCCTCCCACTGCGTAAGTCCCTTTTTTAAACATAATTTAATGGATATATTTGCAGTCAAGTCTTCATTGTCCAGGAACTGTTACTCTTTTTTACATTAGCTCATTTATGTCTAGTGTTTCTTTATTGCAACAGTAGAATACAATTAAAATGTCCCTGTCGTACTGACCTAGGGCAATAGGTATGGTTAATTGCTCTATTTTAATTTCTTCAAACGATCCTACTTTAACATCTTCTGCATAGAGTTAGTTGCTCTAGTACAGTGGTTATTAAATTCTGGGTTCTGACTTGGTGCGGTCCATGAAATGAAAATTACAGGGTAAAAAAGAAAAGCAAAATTAGCCTAAGTACTACTTACCTTCTGGTATATTCTGCCCAATGGAATATTGTTCTTTATCTGAACTAATGAATAGTATGTGAATAGATATCTATTACATATATATATATCTATTACATGTTATTGACGGTGGGTCACAAAGTGGAAATTTAAAAAAATAACAGGGGCATGAATATAAAAATAGTTTGGGAAATGCTGCTCTAGTATATAGGTCAGAGAGACAAAGTAAAAAACGTAATATTTTTCTGTGAATTTGCTTTCTTTTCTGTAAACCCATTTATAGAAAGGTTACATATTCTGCTTTTTTTAGGTAAAATTCCTTTAGGAAATGTATAACCATTTAGAAAGCCATGGTAGCTCTATTAGAAAAAAAAAATTAGTGTATACTTGGCTTTAAAACTTCACTGTTTCAATATTAGATTAGTAGGCTATTCCACTACCATTGGGATTCTTATATTATACAGACATTCCTCTTAAACAGAAGATTATTCTGTTCTAGACTTATCCAGTATTTGGGTTTAGTTATAAATTGATACATGGTTTAAATTAGCTTGTTGGTTTTCTTGATTAGTTCAAGACTCTAGATGAATTTGTTATTACCTTTGGTTATTTAAGTAAATAAATTTAACTTCTTAATGCTTTTTGTTTAAAAAAAAATAGAAGGCATTTTTACATTTTCAAGGGTACCAAAAACATACATTAAAATGCCACTCAATACTACATATAATTAGATTTTACTAGAATATGTCTCTTTAAAAAAAAACCATACATTTTTAAAAAGCAAGAGAAAAGTCAGGAAAGAGCTGAAAGACTCATTACAAATAAATATTTACACCTTTTAAGTGTTATAACATTAGATAAATCAGTAAAATCAAGAAAACTTCATAACCCAGAGATATTCTATTTCTTTCTAAACTTGCATCTGAGCATGAAATAGAGTAGCCTACCTTCACAAACCAAAAAACCAAATAAGCCCAAATCAAAGTGCAAGACTAGAAGAAAACCACATATATATGAGGGAGCTTCTATTTATAGGCAGCATCTATAATATATATTTTATCATTTGCAAATATTGCTGATGATGTTTTTTGAGTCATTTTTAAATTTTGAACACATTTTACAGTTCAAGAATCAAACATGATCTGCTAAACATCATAAAGACAACTTTATTTTGTATACAAAATATTTAATATCATTTTATATGTTAATCTTCATATTATATTAGGTTTCATTAAATATCTGTGTATGCAATAAGATTGTTTGTAGTATATTTTAGATAGTATCCAGTATTTAGTGTTATCTACATAATGTAAAATTTACTTTTCTATCTTCTTTCTAGAAAACAAGGAAATATTCCAGCAGAATCATCAGGCTAGTTGTTTTTTTGTAGTTTAATTTAAATGCTGTTTTAAATAGATGTCTATTAACTCTGAATTTGATATTAATTGTCTTATTGTTTAAATAAAAAAATAAAGTTGAATAGGTTAGTAGCAATACATTTAAACAATATTTTTCTTGGGACTGAAAATTGTTTGAATGCATTGTAAAGTCTATATTTAACAGTTTGTTAGCTGATCTTGCACAGATATTTTCAATGCGTAGGGCACAATAATCTTTTTTATAGAAGGAACGTCTGTATTGTATAAGATAAGATATAAGAAAATTAAAGAATTATTATAATTTTTAAATTACTTTCTCTCAAATAGCTTTAATTTCTTTTTTACCCTTGATATCTATTTTGATCTATTTTTATAATAATTCCTGTCAGAAAATTCCCAGTGTTTCTAATTATTTACACCAATCTCAATTCCCAGTGTTTCTAATTATTTACACCAATTTCAATTGCCAGTGTTTCTAATTATTTACACCAATCTCAATTCCCAGTGTTTCTAATTATTTACACCAATCTCAATTCCCAGTGTTTCTAATTATTTACACCAATCTCAATTCCCAGTGTTTCTAATTATTTACACCAATCTCAATTCCCAGTGTTTCTAATTATTTACACCAATCTCAATTCCCAGTGTTTCTAATTATTTACACCAATCTCAATTCTTAGGGTGTTCCTTGTATTTTGTAGAGTCTTATTTCAATGTGATTATACAGCTTATGAAAATATTTGAAGTACATTTTTTTTATGTTCACAGGAGGTGTATCAACCTGGGTTTTTATAGCCATAGGTGTTTCTGTTCTTGTTGTGGCCATTATGGTATTTTTAGCCGCCATGATGTACCGCCGTAAGAGAAATGGGCTCAGATCAAAATGTTCCAATTCACAGTAAGAAAAAAATGTGTTTTAATTGTATTTTCTCATATAGGGTAATAGCTTAGGAAATCAAACTTTCTTAGATTGATTTAGTATAAAATAAAATGCATTAACAGCTTTACAGTGAAAACAGTCCTTTTAATGACATTTATTTTTTCATTGCAATGTTTATCTATACAATGAAAATTTTCAATCCTTTAAAAAAAAATGTTAAAATTTTTTTTTTTTAAAACTCACATTACTTTATTTTACAGGACAAAGACTTCTGATAAAATATACAGGCAAGGTGACAATTTAGAACTTGAGGAACTAGAAACTTTGAATAAGAGCGGAGGTAAATTATAAATACAGTTTCTGGAACAAAACGCTTTATTTATATTTATCAATTAAAACAGAAAAATATTAAGCAATATAATATTTAAAAATAAAATGTTAGTATTTTTAATGTATTGATTTGTCATTGTCCTGGGCCTATAGATAATTCTGAAAGAAGTGATGGCACTCAGAACATCAGTATTCCAAGAGTAAGACTGATCAATGCTGCAAATAATTCTCATGCAGAAGGAACTCCATTTTTATTGAGATCCTGCGTGAGTGGCTCAGAAGAACCCGATGAGTTTGGAGGACGGAGCCGAGGATTATTTAGCCAATGTGGAGATAGTGAAAATAAACTTAGAGGTGGTAATGGGGATTACCATAGACAGTAAGCTGTTCTTTTGTGATTTCATTATTTGTTTTCCTATTTATGTTATTTGTTTCACTTTATCATGAAGGAAGATTGTTTTTACTTAGCTAAATCAGAAATCAAAAAGTTATGTCAATAACTGTTTCTGTACTGACAATTTGCTCTGGGTTTCAGCATTTGATGTGGAAGACCATACATACTTAAACTCTAGATTTTTTAGAGTTAATGTTATACATTATACAAGCAGTTGATTAAGCCAAATTTTCAATTGTTGCTAGAGGCTACTATTGCAGGAAACATTTTGGTGTTGCTAAAAATATAGATATTCATTAGTATTTAATTTCTTTTTCATTTACAATTAATCCTGTTTCATTTAACTTATGTCCTTTAACTTATGTTTTGTTTCTCATCAGATATGTGGATATGAACTATGTGAATAATGATTTGGAGCCAAGCTCAGTAGAAAGAGGCCCAAGAGAATTATTTTACATCAGAAATGAGTCCAAAAGAAATGATAGACACTATGAAGATAGGTATTCTGGGGAATTTGAGCTGGACAGGAGAGTGTATGGCCACAAGACAGTGGATCATCATGTTCATAGGAACCAGGGTCAGTCAGACAGGAACAGTTCAACAGCATCTAGTGAATCTTTGTATCGTGACAATCAGAATCGAAATAAGAAAATAAATTCTCAACATTCTACCAGGAGATATCTTCGGTAAGTACAAAACTTTTTGTATATTTGTAATGCATATACTTTCAAAATTCCACCAATATAAACTATTATATTTTTGTACTTTCAGAATGCTACCAATATAACCAATTCTCTATTGGTACTTTCAGTATTCCACCAATATTATCTATTCTATATTGTACTTTCAGTATTCCATCAATATAACCAATTCTCTCTTGGTACTTTCAGTATTCCATCAATATTATCTATTCTGTATTGTACTTTCAGTATTCCATCAATATAACCAATTCTCTATTGGTACTTTCAGTATTCCACCAATATTATATATTCTATATTGTACTTTCAGTATTCCATCAATATAACCAATTCTCTCTTGGTACTTTCAGTATTCCACCAATATTATCTATTCTATATTGTACTTTCAGTATTCCATCAATATAACCAATTCTCTATTGGTACTTTCAGTATTCCACCAATATTATATATTCTATATTGTACTTTCAGTATTCCATCAATATAACCAATTCTCTCTTGGTACTTTCAGTATTCCACCAATATTATCTATTCTATATTGTACTTTCAGTATTCCATCAATATAACCAATTCTCTATTGGTACTTTCAGTATTCCACCAATATTATATATTCTATATTGTACTTTCAGTATTCCATCAATATAACCAATTCTATATTGGTACTTTCAGTATTCCACCAATATTATCTATTCTATATTGTACTTTCAGTATTCCATCAATATAACCAATTCTCTATTGGTACTTTCAGTATTCCACCAATATTATATATTCTATATTGTACTTTCAGTATTCCATCAATATAACCAATTCTCTATTGGTACTTTCAGTATTCCACCAATATTATATATTCTATATTGTACTTTCAGTATTCCATCAATATAACCAATTCTATATTGGTACTTTCAGTATTCCACCAATATTATCTATTCTATATTGTACTTTCAGTATTCCATCAATATAACCAATTCTATATTGGTACTTTCAGTATTCCACCAATATTATCTATTCTATATTGTACTTTCAGTATTCCATCAATATAACCAATTCTCTATTGGTACTTTCAGTATTCCACCAATATTATATATTCTATATTGTACTTTCAGTATTCCATCAATATAACCAATTCTATATTGGTACTTTCAGTATTCCACCAATATTATCTATTCTATAATGTACTTTCAGTATTCCACCAACATTACCTTCAGAGAACTACATTGAAGTTGGCCTGGACAATGTGTCCATCTGTTCGGAGATGCCCAGTAAAATGGAATGGCTGACCAAAAAAACTGACTTTCTCCCCAAAAATGAATTAGGAAATTATCAGTCTTCATCGGGTACCCAGACAGATTGTGGTGCATCAACACCAAGGTGTTGTACAGGTGAGTGCCTGATGTTCACATTTCTTTGTTCAGTGCCATTGCTTAGTAGACAATGAAACACATAATCCTCTTTTATTGGTTGAACCCAGGACCAAAACATGATAAACTCATTTCATTGGTTGCCTAAAACAGTGGTTCTCAACCTACATTCTGTGGTAAAATAGGGTTATACAGTTTAAAGTAATCATGAAGTAATTGCTTCTCTAGAAATAACTCGCCACTCATTTTGAGGCCCCTTCATAAATCATGACTGCAATTTACCTTACTAGAATTTGCATCCTTGTTAAATAAAAAATGATTTGAATTTGAAATTTAGTTTACTTTAATATATTCAAATAGGGGAGTCCTTTTTGGTTCTTAATGTGTTGGCCAAGGAAGTTAAAGAGACTGGCCAGCCCAATAAAGAAAGAATGCCGACTTCTTTAAACTCCAAGTCGAGCAACTGCACTTATCTTGGCTAGATAGCACAGTAATATTTTTCAGAAAATTAATGATGATTAAAGGCTGGTCTATCACAAGACCAGAACAACTGAAAAATAAATATTTGACAAAATGGAAAGAGTTTTTGGTGATGGAAAATTTTGAAATTGGTGTTTAACTGACCTATATCAACTAAAAAAATACAGTGGCTTCATCAAAAAGCCATTTGTACCGCTTATTATTAATCTGCCTTCAGAGTACAATTTGTTTTAAGATCAGTTTATGGATTTGATAAATGATTTGGATGCAATAGGAAAAGGTTTTAGTAAAATGTCTTGTAATATAGTGATTTTAAGATTGAAATGGTACAGTCTCATCCAGATGTGTTAAAGATGGTTTTTAATGTGAGTTTGTAATTTGTCTTTTTATGACAAACTTCATTCTATACAAATTTAATTATTTATTCATTTTCTTTCTTGCAAGTTTTTGATACACCTTGGCAGTTTGGAGGCACATTTACGAGTAAAGGTGGAGTGATGCAAGCCAAAAATTCTGAAGTGCGTTTACATGTTGGGGCCAACTCCATACCCAAGGGAGAATATGTGGACATTTTTGGGGCCATTTTTACAGATACACCAGAAATCAGAAAGAAGGTTTGGCATCTGCTAAGATCATACTTGAAATAGTTATCAAAATCTTTCTTATATAACTAAATTGTTTATACCACAAATATGAACTTAAAATTTCTGTTTTAGTTTAAATTCTCAGCTGAAGAAAGTCTGATCAGTCCAGTTGTTGAGTATCACAGAGAACCTGATGGTGAATTTCAGAAAGCACTTTGTTTGAAGTTACCGCATTCTCTTACAGAAGATTTTGATGTATTGATGGTTAAAGTAAGTGATATAGACTCAACTAGTTGGGTGCTTTACAAATAAACTTATGCTATTTGTTAGTGATTCCTAAACATTTTCCACCCTTGGCGCTCATTTTAAAGCAAGGATTTCTCATGGTCCACTTACCTTAAATAAAGCCATTAATGTCACATTTTACCACAGAATCCAATACAAAGAAATAATTATGAAAGTCTTTGTCTTTTTTCTGTGGCACCTTTCTGAAGTTACAATTTGGGAACTGCTGCAATTATATAATTATAATCAGTAAAATTATGTAACACTTTACATTTTAAAAACAAAGAACTTGTCTTTCAAAAGCTTACATGTGATTTTGTTGATAGAGATAGCTGTATGTTTTTTAAATATATAATATCTTGTATCTTCTATATCTGCATGTAACAGGTGTACACCTTTTATAGAAACGATAGAGGTAAAGTTATTTTATACCCTCTCCCTATGAAGCAAAAGGTGAATGATGATTTAGAGGCTGATGGTTATTGGGAGAAAAGTCAAGATGGCGCTACCATTGATATCAGTACTAAACATTTCAGGTAATGGAAAACTTTATTATCAAATCTAGAGCAGTAGAAGCCTGAAGAAATGTTATGAGCATTTTGTAAAGCTAAACTTTTTTGGTTTAAGCTACATATTTTACATTTAGCTACAAATTTACATCTAGCTACATATTTTACATCTACAGACACAGTTTGCATCTACCGACATAGCTTACATCTAGCTACATACTATACAACTAGCTATATATTTTACATTTAGCTACAAATTTACATCTAGCTACATATTTTACATCTACAGACATAGTTTGCATCTACCGACATAGCTTACATCTAGCTACATACTATACAACTAGCTACATATTTTACATCTACATACATATTTTACATCTAGCTACAAATTTACATCTAGCTACATATTTTACATCTAGCTACAAATTTACATCTAGCTACATATTTTACATCTACAGACATAGTTTGCATCTACCGACATAGCTTACATCTAGCTACATACTATACAACTAGCTACATATTTTACATCTACATACATATTTTACATCTAGCTACATATTTTACATCTAGCTACAAATTTTACATCTACAGACATAGTTTGCATCTACCGACATAGCTTACATCTAGCTACATACTATACAACTATATACATATTTTACATTTAGCTACATATTTTACATCTAGCTACATATTTTACATCTAGCTACAAATTTACATCTAGCTACATATTTTACATCTACAGACATAGTTTGCATCTACCGACGTAGCTTACATCTAGCTACATACTATACAACAAGCTACATATTTTACATCTACATACATATTTTACATCTAGCTACACATTTTACAACTAGCTACAAATTTACATCTAGCTACATATTTTACATCTACAGACATAGTTTGCATCTACTGACATAGCTTACATGTAGCTACATACTATACAACTATACACATATTTTACATTTAGCTACATATTTTACATCCAGCTACAAATTTACATCTAGCTACATATTTTACATCTACAGACATAGTTTGCATCTACCGACATAGCTTACATCTAGCTACATACTATACAACTATATACATATTTTACATCTAGCTACATATTTTAAATCTACAGACATAGTTTGCATCTACCGACATAGCTTACATCTAGCTACATACTATACAACAATATACATATTTTACATCTAGCTACATATTTTAAATCTACAGACATAGTTTGCATCTACCGACATAGCTTACATCTAGCTACATACTATACAACTATATACATATTTTACATCTAGCTACATATTTTACATCTAGCTACATATTTTACATCTAGCTACATATTTTACATCTAGCTACATATTTACATCTAGCTACATATTTTACATCTAGCTACATATTTACATCTAGCTACATATTTTACATCTAGCTACATATTTACATCTAGCTGCATATTTTACATCTAGCTACATATTTACATCTAGCTACATATTTTACATCTAGCTACATATTTACATCTAGCTACATATTTTACATCTAGCTACATATTTACATCTAGCTACATATTTACATCTAGCTACATATTTTACATCTAGCTACATATTTACATCTAGCTACATATTTTACATCTAGCTACATATTTTACATCTAGCTACAAATTTACATCTAGCTACATATTTTACATCTAGCTACAAATTTACATCTAGCTACATATTTTACATCTAGCTACATATTTTACATCTAGCTACATATTTTACATCTAGCTACAAATTTACATCTAGCTACATATTTTACATCTAGCTACATACTATACAACTATATACATATTTTACATCTAGCTACATATTTTACATCTAGCTACATATTTTACATCTAGCTACATACTATACAACTATATACATATTTTACATCTAGCTACATATTTTACATCTAGCTACCAGCTACATATTTTACATCTAGCTACATATTTTACATCTAGCTACGTACTAGACAACTAGCTACAAATTTACATCTAGCTACATATTTTACATCTAGCTACATACTATACAACTACAAATTTACATCTAGCTACATATTTTACATCTAGCTACATACTATACAACTAGCTACAAATTTACATCTAGCTACATATTTTCTCTCTTCTATTGCAGTGGTTATTTCTGTACAACATGTTCAAACACAAGCCTGCCATCCATCTGCTCAATGGTGTTTGGTTCCCATGTGCAGATAAACTCTTCACGTAGAGAAGTCAGAGTGACTTTATATATCTGGGACAGACGTTTAACAATCAAAGATTATTTAGAGGTATGTTGTTTGGGTGCAGATAGAACAATAGAATATGTTTAGTGATTAAATATCTCAAGGTTATGTTATTTTAACTATACTATAAAAAATGTGTACATGGTTCAACTAGTGAAATTGTTATTCATTTAAAGCATGGTTACACTACTATATCACTATATTTTAATCTTTTGCAGTCCTTAATCATATATATATATATATATATATATATATAGAGAGAGAGAGAGAGAGAGAGATATTACATATACAGGATTGTAAAATATAATGTTTATATAGTCAGTTTTTTAATGATTTGGAGTTAAATTGAAATTGTTTCTTAAATTTGTCCAGAAAGCTAACTTAAAGACCTGTATGAATATTTATTTGCAGTAGTCACACTCTAATATATTTTTATGATTATTCTTGACGTTGTGAATATTTTTCTCAATGCTTGTGCTCAATGTATCATTTCTTCAGAGAATTCGGAAACAAGAATCGGATGTGGACCGACAGCTGCTGACAGATATGCAGATCCCACTTATGGATGAAGCCACTTCAGACAGTAGAGTGGTGATGAGAATGGAAGTTCTGGGGGACTCTGGTGAACGTTCATGCTGGAAGCATATATGCAGGGCTGATGGTTCAAGTCCACTTTTTAAACCTCTACAGGTTTTTATTTCATTTATTTCTTATTTGAAATTATCTTGGTATATTTAAAACATAGCAATTCAAAAAATGCAATTAGAAAATATAACAACAATTTAACAGTAATCAACAGACTAATTAGACCAACAAGGTTTTAGTTAAATTTTGCAGCTCATGTTCTTCTGGCTTTTAGACCATAAGTTACATTGCACAGCTATATGGGTCAGTGGGCCTTGTTTATAGGTTACAATTCTAATTGAAAAAAAAAATACATATATAGCTATTACTTTAGTTGAAAGTCAGCAGGGCTGATGATATTATGGGCCAGTCCTAAATAGTATTAAGGAATGAATTAAAGCTACATGCACATCGAGTGAAGCAAATACAAGTGTGCATATTTTGCTTTTAAAAAAAATCTTCATAAATTTACTAGTAGCTATGACTGTTAAAGGATTGAGGTGGGTGACAAATCTGGTTACATTAGCCTGCATTAAATTATAGCCGGCTGGTCCTGTGGTTAGCTCACTGGACTGTCAACCAAAAAACCAACTGACACGTTGCAGATTCTATCCCTGTCCCCGAATGATCCTTACCCCCCTGCAGGAGTTTTGGACTAGAAGACGTAATAATCTTCTAGAATGCACTGAGCATGCTAAAATAGCATGGATAGAAGCGCTATATAAATAACTATTATTATTATTACATAATTGATAAGATTCCTATCTGAGACTAAAATCACTATCTGACCTTGAAAATGAATGTATAGACATTAACTATAATAAAATAAAGTCACCTGTAATAAATGAATATAGGTAGACTCTCTCATGTCCTTCATGCAGCTGGTATATATTCATAGAGCTAAAAACAGTTACAGAGAAAAAAATTATTATGTAGGTCAGTGAAATAATTGTAGTAGATGCATGTAGCAGCTAACTAAAAAAATCAACATAATTTTGAACAGGCTCGAAGATTGTATGACATAGTCCACTGCTGCAGACAGACAGATCCCATTAGGGTGGAGTGGGCCTTAGAGAATGTACCACACCAAGTGCCTGGGTCCATATTTCAGTGCTGCATCGACATAATGCATGTCCCTCGTGATACCAGAGACTATGAAACTGCCATGAGAGAGGACAGTGATGATCTCATGAGAACTTTTTATGTCAGAGATTTGAAAGTCATACCAAATCCAACACAAGTAATTGTTGTTTGTTTCTTTAAGATACAGATTTATTTATTTTACCGGGCACTGAGCATGCTAAAATATTGATATAATGGATAGACTTGCTATATAAGTTATAATACCATAACCTACGGTTTATTTTTGTTCTTGATTAAATAGGCCTATTGCTAGAGAGCAAACAGTTCTGCAGACTGGTTAATAAAAGAAGGATTCATGTTTTTTTTATAAAAATATAATCTAAAACAATGAAGAAATATTTTAAAAGTTGAGGAAATCTAAACATTTATTCAGACAACTTTTTCTGCTAAATTTTCCATTGTTCAAGTATTTTTTAATATGAATACAATTTTTTATACTAACTCTTTAAAAATGTATTCCAATCTATTCTACAATATTTTGGCAAGTGTGGCAATAAGTGTGTAGAAATAATATAAACTTATAACATTTATAAATATTTCTTATGTTTCAGTAATTTAAAAGATAAATTGAACCAATATTTTAGGATATCTATATAAATTTTTTTTTTTTTTAAATTTTATACATAAAAAGTTTATTTCAATAGATTAAAAAGCAAAGTGTTTTCTTATGCTTGTGTTGACTTCTAAACTATTTCACTGAATAAGTCATGGTGACTCAAAGTATTGCCTTGCAATGAAGTTTTGAAGAGCCAATGAAAATGTTTTGTATTCACAGGCTATCTCCAGCATGACTAAGGTTGATCTGAAGAGAGCCATTTCAGAAGTCTTAGATGAAAGTCAAACCGAACAAATATGTTTTCAGCTTGGAATAACTGAAAAAGATATAGGAAACTTTAAGAGAAAGTAAGGCAGTGAATTTAGACTTATAAAGATTTATCATTGTCTAAGTTTGCTTTATTTTTAACTTTCTATTAGGAAGAATGGAAAAAAAATGTTTTTAATACACTTTATATATGTGTTAGATTCACAATTATTATACAGTGAAATTTGTTTTTTCAGATTTACCTCAAGTGTAAAGTTACAAGAGGGACTTGTTGAAGAGTGTTTACGTAGACATGGGATGGACACCTTCCTGAAAGTATTACCTGAAATTTTGACCAAATTGCAGCTGGGTCATGTGCTGAGAGAGCTTAAGAGCAGAGACTTGTTCAGCACAGCTTCAGAAGAACAGGTCAAGACTCCACAGCACTTTGAACAATGCTTGGAGGAGAGACCCACAGACTGCAAATATCCTCACACAGATACTCATTGCAAGGTCTCCGCTTCACGCCCTCAGACTCAGGCTCAGCAGATGTCAGTTCTACAGAAGCAAGCATCAGATGATAGCAATGACACTGTATTTCATGAAAATGATCAACAAGCTGGCCGGAATTCCAAAGAAATGAAGATCTATAGTCCGGCATCCCAGCCAGCTGAAGTTAGAAATCCTAGGTTTGAGCTTGCCGCAGATGTTTGTAAAAAAGGCTCCAGCAGTGGCTCTGACTCCGTTTTGAGAGGTGGATCAATCCAGTCCAGTGACTCCACTAATCAATCCACTATGCGGTCCTTGGATAGGTTCAGTGTCATTCCACAGGTTGGCACATTGCCTTATGTCTACGATGACACCAAAAAGAAAGAAATAGCAGTCATGGGCCAGTCAGCTCAAGCATATACTGACATGGATGACAGGTGGCCAGACAGCGGCCCTAGTGGATTATACCCAAGGAAAAGTGACACTAGCTTTAACAGCAAACCTCATAAACCGTTGACGAAAAGATACGATAGAAGGCCACCGTTGCAAGAGGAAGAAGAAACTAAAAAGAAAGAATTGTATGATATTCATACTGTGGTATGAAGTAAGTAACACTTGATTTATAAAAGCCTGTAATTCTTTGAAGCTTTTTTAAACTGTGTTTATAATCTTTGAACCTGTTGTACATAAACACTTACATAATATAAAATCAATATTTAAATTGAGTAACTATTTTAACAATCATGTGTTCCTCCCTTTGAAATATATCAATATATATATTCAGTAACCCCTGTGTTGTTTTTTTTTAAAACTTTACCTTCATATAAATCCACTCAACAGTATATTATTTTAAACACTTGCTTCTGTCTCCTGCTAAACTTTGCCAATGTTTCAGAATTATTTTGTTCAGCTTAATCTTTTTATTCAAAGTAAAGAAAAATTGATGAGCTCAATCTCATCTTTAGGTTCATTTTTATCTCTCAGTTCAAACTTATACACCAAGAACTTTAGTCTTTGTTATGTCATTCAACCCTGAAATCCTTTTTTTTTTTAAAAGCTTTTTTAAAAGTCTTTAACGTACTAGTAAACATAAACATACTTTTCTATTGTATGTGCTGCTATGATAGGATTGTGTAGTCAGCACCATACTAAGTTCCCATTGGCTATACCCAACACAGGTCAAGGATTTGATTAAACCTATCAAGAAAAGAACTCTGTCTCAGGACTATATTTAGTCAATACTCAACTTAATTATGTTTGTATTGAATCAATATTACATGAGAAACATATATGCATTCTTTATTATGGAAAATGAATTAAATATGTTGTGTTTAGTTTAAAAAAAATAATTCATTGTATTAAATACATGATACAGAACTTGTGTATTTTTAGCTTTTTGTGTCAGTGCCAGATATGTTTACTACTCTTAACAATTTTATGCCATTATGTCTAAGCAATGATTTACATAGAAATGTCAATAACCCTTTATGCAGTCTGGTTATCATTTTCTGATCGAGCATCTAAATTAAATGTTTGACCTTTTGTATATATTAATCAATTTCACACTTTTTGCAATTTATGAATAAAATTATATATTTAGAGAGAGATTGTACTTAGATTAACCACAGGTTAAATGTTTGAGCAATCGTCGGCATCCGTCCGTCTCCAAGAGACGATGGTGTAGCTTCACGGCAAAGGTGACCAGCTGCACCGCCGAGAATGGCTGTGGAGGCCAACTCGGGAGTGGCAATCCCTGCCGCACTTCAGGCATTTGAAGGTGGATGGCTGTTGTAAAGGAACCTTCCGCCTCGCTCTTTTCTGGATGGCAGCTTCCATGCGCCCAGTTTCTGCGCGGGATGTGCCAAGCCTGACTGCGAGCCTCCAGGTTGGTCGGTCAGAAGCTTTGCATTCCCATGTGTCAAGGTCAATTGAGCTCTCGTTCAGGTCTCTTTTGCAAAGGTCCTTGAATCGCAGTTTTGGGCGCCCTATCTTCCGGTGGCGTTCGACCAGTTCTCCATAGAGGAGGTCTTTAGGAATGCAATAGTGCCTTGACAATTATAAAGCAATCTAATTAGGCCATGTCAAATATTTCTTTTATAAATCAATGAAGATAACCGTCCACTGTCCATTAGTTGAGGCCCTGAACCTAAGGCCCAGAGAAGCTTTATTACAGTAATCTGAAGCACAGTTATTCCCCTTTGTTACATTCCTTACATTCCAAAATATAATGTGCAAGAGTTATGCAAATATTTTTACATACATTCAACTTTTACAAAAATATACTAGACAAAAGGACTTTTTATATATCCTGTGTTATGTAGCCTTTCTATTTTTTAAAAATAATAAAACAAAAAAATTATGCTTATGTATTTTCAAAAAAAATGATTGAAAAGAAACCTTTTTATATTCATGTAAAATATCTGTTTTATAATGTCAATTGTATATTTTTGGTTCCAATTTATCTAAGATTTGTTGTAGATTTTATATAGATTTTTTTTAAAAAAAGGACATTCATATATATTTCTTTATTTAGCATTGTTTTGCTCTTTATTATGTGTGTCTACTGTTTCCCATGTATTATACTAATTGTACATTGATGACTAGCAATATTTTTAACCTGAACAATTTTTTTATTTTTGTCAACTCTTCAGTGAAGAATAATTACATTGTTGAACTGTGGAGCTTTTGTCATATATATATATGTGACCCGTTCTCACGAAAGGTGATATAAGTCGGAAATACCAATTTGTGCTACATGCGTTTTTGTATTGTGGGGGTCTTTCAGGTGAATTTTTTTTTATTTTTGTAAATACTAGGTTATCCATTTCTAAATCATAATTTATATGTTTTTTATATTTTTTTCTACTTCAAAATATTGTTATTAATTATTTTGATCAACGTGTAATTTATAATTTAGCATAAGGTCACTAAAATTCGACATTATTTAACCTATCGTTTTCTACCTTAACCTTGACAGAACCCCATAACATTATATATCATTGAAAAGGGCAGATTCTCGGAAATTTCTGTGTGATAACTATTTATTTATAGAAACGAATCAGAAAATATTTAAGCCTGAAGTTTGGGATAAACGATTGCTTTCTTTCTATCCAATGAAAATTCGTTTATAAATTGATCATTGGTTACGCTACCATATTTTTCCAATACAAATTCGCTGATTGGCTATTGGAATACAAAGAGTAAACGATTAGGCCTTCCGTTTTTGAGATTATGAAAATTTCACAACATGGAGATACGCATAGCTTCACTGCTAAATTCTTTGCGAGATGTGAATATTTTTTTATTTTTTGTTCAGTTTTATTATAAAATAATATAGTATATACCACGAAAAGGATAATTGAATGCCCTTTCCATTGGTATGTATATATAGTTATTACGACTCTGGTTGCTACGGAGTTTAGACATTTTCAAATACATAAACTTTAAAACGCGTTTTCTCAAAACTCTAGTTTTTTGTCTGACTAGTTCTAAGTGATAGTAAGTGTGATAGAAAAATGAAATATTGACGTATAATAATAAATTTGGTATTAAAATAAAGCTTATTCAATGCCCTTTCAAACGATATCTATAACTCAAAATGTTGAAAAAACCACTTATGTCACCTTTTGTGGGAACGGGTCACATATATTAAATATAATTTTAAATTTTGAAGTGATGTTAAAACTCTTCCATGGATATAATCACACACTGATAAGTCAATCTGGTGAATGATTTAAGATGCAGTATGTTTTTTTCCTCAACAAAATGAAGTGGCTTTTTGGCCCATGATTCAGTGGAGTGTACATTTTTGGTAATATACAGAGATTTGTTGAAATTGAATCATTTTTAGCTTAGATTTGTGATATTCCAAGCAAAATGTTTTTTTTTTTAAAAATCAGTAAATACTATAAATTTATGCTTTTTATTTCAAAT
The DNA here is from genome assembly GCA_949126835.1 of Anisus vortex. NCBI lineage: Eukaryota > Metazoa > Mollusca > Gastropoda > Planorbidae > Anisus > Anisus vortex. The sequence continues at coordinate 41,776,221 of OX421492.1, read as the reverse complement.
TGTAAATAAATAAAAAATATTTTCTGTAGTATGGCCCACTATAACTGAGTATCTTCCCCTAGACTACCTTTAATTTCAGATGTGGCAGATGTAATATTTAAAGTATGTTTACGAAATCTAGCATTTACGTGGGTACATTACTTGACTTACTCTTAAGTATATATATACAGTCATTTAAATCTGATTATATAGAGAAAACTGAAACTGTTTCATGAAGAAAAAATTAATTTGATGACCACAATAGCTTTAATTAATTTAATGCAGTGATAAATACTATCAATTTGTTTATTATTTGAACAAATAAAAAAGTAAGCATGACCCTTCAACAGATTAAGATATAAATCTAGGTAATATATTAAACACATGCTTAATGGACTAAAGCTAAACTAATTGTAATTATGAAGTGTCTTGAACATAAAACACATCTTTGGTCTATGGCTTGAAGTAAAGTTAATTTTGTTTACATAATTTCTAGAGCCAATCACCAATCTTATCTTATATATTTTACAGATGCTTCTTCTATACAAAAGATTATGGCGTACTAGGTTTAATGTGCCGTTTGAGTTAGAGCATTTTTATGAGGCTTTTAATGGATGTTAAGTTTTGTTGTTTAATCCATATAATTGTAGGTTTGGATTCTTGTTTATACTGCTGGATTTCTCAGTAATGTCTATTCTAGTGAGAGGAACTTTTATTTAAAGTTTTACCCTTTAAAAGTCTTTGAAAGTGAATAGCAATGCAGATATTTAGTACATCATTGTTTACAAATTAATTCAACCGACACATGCCTTTTCAATGTATCCTGTTTTGTTGTACAGTCTACTTTTCAGATCCCTATTTTACAAACCTCTGACATGGTCAATGTCACTTCTCAAACCATCAAGGACACAATGGAGTTCCTGTGTCATCTCTATATACAATTGTTTGTGTTGATCATTGTGGCAAGCTTGTTGTGATTTTTTTGCAGTTCAGTGATTTTGTTGACTAGAGAAAACTAAATGGTTGTGTTTTAAATAAAGTTTTCAGTATTGCACCATGTTCATTCAAAGCCCAATGTTGAAGCTGTGTTTTCAAATATGTTTTGTTATGGTATATTTAATCCTATTATAGTAATGATAGAGTTTGTTCAGTTTCTATACATTATTTTTTTTATCTTACTCTACTTTTGATATAATTTACTTTCAGAAATTTATTTTGTAATTGTGAATTCATGTAAATAGTACCATTTTAAAAATTAACTGTACAAATTGGTCTGTTTTAATTGACAGCTTAAAGTGATGATTAAAATAAATAGATGTTATATTTATGTTTGTTAAAAATTAATTTTTAGATTGGGACTAAGGCCCTCAGAAAATGATAATTTATGTAAAAAATGTATCTTATATAGAACAGAATATTTTTAAAGAATACAATTTTATATATATTACGCTACTTTTATGTTAAGCTATGCATATATTTTGTTCCTCATGTGTAAATTTATACATGTTTGTACTAGCTAGTTATTTGGTAAAACACTGTTTAAAATAACAATAAAAAAATGTATGATGCACAAATTCTTCAAATTATATTGTGTTAAAGCTAAAGTAACAGCTTGTAAAATAATATAACAAGCAACACGACATTTAATTTGGACATTTTCAAATGAAGAATTACCGGTAGCAATGATTTTTTTACATAGCAAGGGAAATTACTCACTGCAAAAAAAATCTTTTTTTTTTTGCTATAAAGTTTTCCTTTCACAACTAAATTACTTAATAACCATAAGCATAGCCTACCTGGATACCTGTGAAAAATTTTCTGACCCTCAGTATGGTGGTATTGCTGCCACTGATATGTGTGATAAAAAAAATGATATCAACATGTATTTAGATGCAGAGGAAAGACTTTTTTTAAAAGTCAAATCGACTTTTGCCCCTTCCAGGATTTTGGTTGTAACATTTTTTTTTCTAGTCAAGTTCTCGTTGTACAGTACCGTTATAATATGTCATGATTTATGGTTTGATATTTTCTTTTTACAAAAAAATTTTGAAAAATATATATATTACGGAAACTCACTTTAAGTGAGGAAAAATATTTTTTCCTTAAAAATCTAGTCTAAATGTTAAAATACTCTTTTAAGCAAGTAAGAATACTCTTATGAAAAATTAAAAGTACCCAGATATATGCCTTTAGATGGACTACACTGAGCTACATAATATTATATTATAGGCTATGGTTATATTATGAAAAGTATGTCATGTCTTGGAACCTCAGAGAGGTTATAACACTGACTTTAAACAGAGTTTTTGAAAGATATTACTTTATGATATAAAATGCTGAACAAAAAAAGATAACAAAGAACATTTACCATTTACTGAACAGTTAATAATTTATTTCTTTATACTTTATACTAATTGTTGTCTTAGACTAGATGAGTAAGAAAGAAATTCGTAAAAATCATTTCTAAGTACAATCTTCGCTTAATTTGTTTATATTTTGTAACTTTTAAAGGCAAGTGAAGTTTTCTGAAGACGGGACGGTCATTTGATTGACTCCCCTGAAAGTCAATGGACATATAGATCAGTGCCTCTCACCTACAGGATATCTCGCTCTTACACAAGTAAATAACAAAATCCATTTGAAGTACTTAACTTACGATTTAAGGTGTTCAAAGCTTTAAATATTTCTTCAATTACTTTTATTACAAAGCATTCTAGCATAACCTCATTACTTACAGTGCCGCAAAGGAAATATAAAAAAAATAAAAACATTTTGCCACCTTTACTTTAGAATTTAGAATAACGTTACATGTGTTGTTTTAACCATCTTTAATTGTTATGTCTGTGTAAAAAAATAGTTTAACTTGTATGTAATAGATCTATCAATAAATTGATATTAGCGATTCATTTAGCGTATAACGTTGAAAAAAAGGCGAACATTTTTGCAGCATTAACTCCATTAGATATTATAATTTGTATAGTTAAGTGTGTCATCAAATTCACGCTGAATAAAATATTATATGATTTTTAAGAAAATGTATTACTCGATTAACAAACTTGGTGAAAACAAACGTGATAATTAGAAGTTTATGCCGAGAGAAACTATTGCCTTTAGAATGTGGCTTAATTTCACGTAATTAATTTTTTATATGTTTTCCCCTCGTTTAGAATTCAATAAAACTTGCAGTGAACTTTCTAACTTTTAAAAGATTTTTTTTCTTTTCTTATCAATTCAATTCAATTCAATTTTATTCAGTCAATGCGTTTTACATCGAAAATATGTGATTTTGAATGTGACATCTACAAAAAAAAAAAAAAAAAAAGAAAAAAAAAAAATTACATTACAATAATAGTAAGACACAACAGTGAAAATTAATGAAAAAAACTATTATATCAATGTACATTATGATAATATACAGAATATAAGGAAAATTATTACAATTATGATCTTATAAGACGCTTCTGTCTTGTATTATTGAACAGTTTAACTCATAGGTTCTCAACCTTTTTCGGCTCACCGCCCCCTTTTACAAATTTTTCCCGGTCACCGCCCCCCCCCCCCCCCCAACTTTCTTTTAGCGCCCCCCCCCCCTTCCGCCCATCTGGACTATAGTTTCCGCAATTTTTTTAGGCGTAGGCCTACTAGACTTTTTGTGTGATTAATTATCTTTAAAAAAAACTGAAAAGGAAACATATTGTAAGAATTGTAATAGATTAAAAAAATTGCCTTAACAAAGGGTTTAAATAAATCAATGCGAATCGTTTGCCTGGTGTTTTGCTAGCAATTTGTCTATTTTTGTTTCAATTTTGGTAGCAAAAGCCTTAGGTCTAATAATCAGTAATATTTTTTATATTACAAAACAGAACTTGTTCGGCATCACTATTGGATCAAATGTAGAAACATTTTTTTGTTAAAGGGAGTTAATTAGCCCGCTTTATTTGAGCTAATATTTCTTTTTTTTTTTTCTTTTATACAAAAATAAATGGCTTACAATTTATAACTTTGAAATGATCAAACTGTAAAAAGTATTTGAAAATTACATAAATATTATATCATTAAAGAATTTATATATATACTTTCAAACATTACAATAACTACCCAGTTTGTATGATTACTACTTATCTATACCGCTTAATAAAATTACTATGCTCTTACAAATGATCTAAAATATATTAAGGACATCTCGGTTAAACTGAGATGAAAATATCATTAATATTAGCAGATGTTAGGCGACAGTGATCGGTCAGCAGGGTTGACTGTCCGGTGAACCAAATACAGGACCAGCCGGCCGCACTCTATATTTGCCAAATACAGACCCTTACTGCATCGAAAAGTCACTGCGATTCCTATTTCTTATTAATATAATAATATGTAGACATATACTGTTTGGGGATATCAGATATTTAGCGGCACTTGCGTTTTCATCACATTTCATCCTCCAAAAACTAATCGATTCAAATAGCTGAGGTGTTAAAATATATCAGGTACGTTTGCACCGCCCACTTGCCCTTCACCGCCCCCCAATCGCCCCCGGGAATGTCAGCGCCCCCCTAAAGCTTCTCACCGCCCCCCGGGGGGCGATATCGCCCCCGTTGAGAACCTATGGTTTAACTGCTTGTGGATAGCAGCTGTTAACAAATCTGCTGCTACCTCTAAATGCTCGAAGGCGACGGCCATGTGGAAGAAATTCAAAATAGTGTCTCGAGGGGTGGGATTTATCCTTCATAATGTTAGTCATTTTACCTGTTAAGCGCTCTTGGTATAATGTTTCTAACGACTTAAGGTTAGTGCCAATAATTTTTTCTGCATTTTTGACAACTGATTCTAGCTTGTGTAAATTAACTACAGGTAGCCTGTCGAACCAAACTTCAATAGATCTTGTCAGTATGCTTTCAATAATAGCCGTATAGAAATTAGTCATTATCACTTTATTGACCCCACAGGACTTCAGCTTTCTAAGAAAATACATTCTCTGCCTTGCTTTCTTAAGGATATCAGTGCAGTTAATATCCCATGTTAGTTCATTGGATAAGACAGTGCCAAGAAACTTAAAATCATAAACTCGTTCTACATTTGATCCCTGTATAACCAAGGGTGGGGGTGGGGGTTCGTTTCTCCTAAAATCTATGATCATTTCTTTTGTCTTCGATACATTAAGGTGTAAGTTGTTCTGGCTACACCAGCTAAAGATAGTGTCTATTTGGCTACGATATGCGTGCTCATCTGCGTTTTTGATTAGGCCAGTAACCGTCGTATCATCGGCATATTTTATAACCAGACAGCCAGGCTGTTCTGCTTTACAGTCATAAGTGAAAATAGAATATAGTTTTGGTGATAATGGACAACCTTGGGGGGTCCCAGTATTTAACGTTATACTGGTTGACACATTGTTACTAATTTTAACCTCCTGTGGGCGTTCTAATAAGAAGTCTAAAATCCAGTTACATATGTTAACAGGAAAAGAGAGTTGGTAGTTAAGTTTGTTGTACAATTGTTGTGGTATAATGGTATTAAAAGCTGAGCTATAGTCTATAAATAATATTCTTGCATATGACTTGCTTAACTCTAAGTGGTTTAATACCTCATGCACATTTATTGCAATAGCGTCATCTACTGATCTATTAGACCTGTACGCGAATTGAAAATCATCGAAGTCTGATGGTAGTAAAGTATTTAAAAATTTCATAACAATTGATTCAAAACATTTCATAGCCACAGATGTTAAGGCTACTGGTCTGTAATCATTTAATGTTTGTGGGGACTGCTTTTTAGGCACAGGCACAATGGTAGACTTTTTAAGGCATGTAGGGACCGAGCAGGTTTCTAGCGACCAATTAAAAATAACAGTGAATACAGGTGCCAGCTCTGCACTACACACTTTTAGTAGTTTTGTTGTTAACTTGTCTGGTCCAGCGGCTTTATTAACTTTCAGTTTACTAAACGAGCGCCTTACGTCATGCTCGTCTACGACGAATGGTGGCGAGTCATTGGATGGCAATGGGACAGGGCTAGTTTTGTTGTCTTTATCAAACCTTGCGTAGAATACGTTTAACCTGTCAGGCAGGGTGGGGTCATCACACTCGGTGGTCTTAGGTGTGCCCTTGTATTGTGTTATGGTGTTCATATATATATTGGCCCACATTTGTTTACTTTGCCCTGAGGAGAAAAGATCTTCAATTTTGGCTTTATATTTATTTTTTGCTTCTTTAATTGCTTTTTTCAACTTCGCCTTTGTTTGACGAAACAGTGTTGGTTCTTCTTTTCTGTTTCTGTAGGCTTTGTCCTTCTCACTTATTAATCTTTTAATGTCTTTGTCAACCCATGCTTTTGAATTCGGGTAAAAAGTAACTGTTTTTTTCGGCACACACACATCTTCGCAAAATTTTATGTATTCAGAAACCGTGTCTGTGTACTCATGAATTGTTGTGTGTTCATCACGGAAAATGTCCCATTCGGTGGTTTCAAAACAGTCTTGCAACTGTTCTGTCGCCATAACTGTCCATTGTTTTATTATTTTCTTTACAGGTTCAATAGATTTTGATTTTTGTTGGTACATTGGTATCAACAAAACCACAGAATGGTCACTATTACCAAGGCCAGGCCGTTCAACAGACTTGTACGCGTGTTTGATCTTGCAATAACAGTGGTCAAGTGTGTTATCGCGCCGTGTTGGGCAGGTGACAAGCTGGTTGAAATCTGGGAGCACAGACCTTAGATTTGCCTGGTTGAAATCGCCGCTAATAATAGAGACCGAATCTGGGTCATCATTCTCTTGTTTAGCTATAATGCCTCGTAGCTCATTAAGGCTTTCTTTACTGTCAGCTTTGGGGTGAATGTATACGGCTGTCAAAGTTATGGAAGAGAACTCCCTTGGTAGATAAAAAGGTCTACATTTTAGCGATAAATGTTCTAAATCATTAAATCTATCATCATTATATTTATGTGTAAGTCTAATAATAACATACCAAATATTCCTTTAGGCTAATTTGTTGATATTATTTATAGTGCAGTTTATTTTCATTCCATTGACTTACACTATGGGTAGAGCGTGCAGTAAACACGAGTACAACAGAGGGTGATTTGCATGTGTGTGTGGGGGGGGGGGGTCTGTCCAAACATCCCATAAGAATGGCGGATGATGATATTTAAACTTGGCATGCTTCTAGTCAAACCTACATTTGTTTCTCACAGTCAGCTGACTCAATACAATACATAACATTAACAAGCCACTAATTGGGGAAATAACAGAACACTTTGTTTCAATGATATTTTATTTTATTGTTCATTAATCACTAGTAACACATTTAGAGAAGTTCCATTTAGAACTAAATCACGTACTCACAAAACATACAGACACACCTTAAAAAAAAAAGTTCTATTTAGTGGATTTTTCACTGAACCAGTCAGGATAGTTTGATTTATATATCCACATTCATGTATCTGCATGCTATCCACATCCAATTTCAATGAATTGTGCATAAAGGTATTTATGTATTTACATCATATTTATCTCAATGTAATAGACAATAACTACTCTCTAGACTGAAGTCATAAATTGTGCTTTTAATAACACTTGACACATGACTCGGTTACACACAAAAAAACAACAGATTAATTTACACACAAGCAAATTATAATTCATATAAGTATGGCTAATAATAATTGCTTTTACCTTTTATAAAAAAATGTTGATAAGGAGAGAGATCTAGTCATTTCACCAAATAATAACACATGAACACCATAAACTTAAATAGTCTTACCAAGTTACATAAAATATTAACTATAAATAATCTTAGCAAAATAAAGAAAATAAAAACAATACACAGGTGATTTCTGAAAACAAGTGACATTTCTGTGTTGTTAAAGTTGGCAGTTGTTTTTCAAAACATTGCATTCATTATTAGGTTAAAATCGCCCATAACTCGTGAGACCATTATGAGAGAAATATAAAACATTATGCCTGTTGTTATGCTGCGTTGCGGTTCACCATAAGTTCGCGTTGAATAAACCATTTACAATTTAGTTGGTGCACAAAACCATCTGCCTACTGTAAATGAGCGTTTCACTCCGGCGGGTGATACGAGAAAATAACAGCTCAGTGCACAACGTATGTCAAGTAGAGGTCAAATTATTTTTACTGTAAGGCTAGTGGCAATACCGCCATATTGAGTCTGTTTCCTGGATAGTCATCCTCAACAATTTCTACAAATTGTTAAATTAAATTTTTATTGTCTGAAACTTTTCACAAATATTTTACCCAGTAGGCCTACACACAATAAGAGATAAAATTTGTTTATACAGCTATTGCCCGTTAATGGTTTGTATACTAGAACCGAATAGCTGGATGGATTATTTCACAACAGAGTTGGCATCTAGTGCTCTTTATATTACACGCATTGCACTGGTTGGATGGACTGCTTCACAACACTAATGTGGGTCTTTGTGGATAGATCGAGGGAGACCAAGACACGTTGTCAACTGTGTGGGGTTTCAAGCCTTGCCACGCTTCAAGTCAGCTGGTCATTTAATGTCTTCCATTTGGGCATAATAGCCCGGTAGAATAAGAGCCAGCGTAATGGCAATAGTAAACACCACAAATATAACCAACAAGAGTCTGTCTATAACCAAGGCCAGCTGCTGCCATTCTATCTTGATGGCATCCTTTCTGTCTTGGTCTTCTAGTCTAATCTCATTCTTTTCTATAGTTTGATATACCTGAAGGAAGAAGAAAAAAACAACAACTTAAAGTCTTTATTTAAATACAAGAATACACCACTGAATGACCTAGATATTTTCTACGTACTTTATTGAGTACAAACATCGTACTATTACTGTACTATTGAGTACAAACATAGTACTATTACTGTACTATTGAGTACAAACATCGTACTATTACTGTACTATTGAGTACAAACATAGTACTATTACTGTACTATTGAGTACAAACATAGTACTATTACTGTACTATTGAGTACAAACATAGTACTATTACTGTACTATTGAGTACAAACATCGTACTATTACTGTACTATTGAGTACAAACATAGTACTATTACTGTACTATTGAGTACAAACATCGTACTATTACTGTACTATTGAGTACAAACATAGTACTATTACTGTATTATTGAGTACAAACATCGTACTATTACTGTACTATTGAGTACAAACATAGTACTATTACTGTACTATTGATGAAACACTTACGATGGTGTACAACAAGACACATCCTTAGTATAGCTGAATTAACTATTATTTCTAAAAAGAGTATATAATTTGCATATGTATGGGTGTGTCAAAGACTTGTAAGCAGCTATATATAAGTACTTATGTAAGTATTTATTTGAGGGCATATAATCTCGTTTAAAAGGAAGACTTTTAATTTTTCAAGTGGAATTGTTGATATTTAAACTAAATAACGTAATTATCAGTCACAAAGGTACAAAAATCTCGTTAAAATGTCTGACTTTAATGTAAATTTAATAAAACTACCTCGTTTCTTATTTAAAGTGTTTCACTGTAAGCCCAACATGCTTACACTATATCTTATTTAAATGACATTTCCAATTGATTTTGTTGTTTAAAAAAACACACAACCAAAGCTGAGTTTCTTTAGCAACTATTAAATTAATGAAGTGAAAATCCACAGAACGTGATGTAACATTTTATAGGGCAACAAAAACCGAATTCATTGGACGACATCGATTGAGGTGTTTGTGGTAAAGCTTTTAAGTTTTTTAAAGTTTAGCAACACCGGTGGAAACTAGATGGAACTTTACTGGATCACTTATTCCAACGTTCACAACTTCCGCCCCCCCCCCACCACCACCACCCCCCCACCCCCCACCACCACCACCACATACGAGCCAAATCATTTCCATATATATATATATATCTACAATTCAGACCAAATACATAAATCTGCCATTCATGACATCTATACCAGAGATCTGTTTCCTAACGGCCTTCACATTGCTAAGCATCGATCAAACTTCCATATTTTTGTATTGCCTTTTTTTAAACTTACAAATAAGTTATTTAAAAAACAACAATAAATACATATTTGACAAAAAAAACTTTTTTAAAATGTTAAATTACAATTGAAATATTTAGTTTAAAATATAACAAAAGTAGGAAAAGATAAAAAGTTGAAATGTACCATTGGTCTGATTTGCACAGATTACTTGAAGTAAATGTAGGATTATAAAATTAAGAAGTTGTAGCCATTCAAATACTGGTGGCCTAGCGGTTTCGTTTTTCTTGTGTTTTTTTTACCTTCTGTAAAACTCGTAAGAATTGTCTTTCCGTGTTATCTCCACTTGGCGTTGAAGGTGTTGGGGTGAACTTCCGGGTAAACCTCGGAGATATCCCGCCATTTTCTGGTCGTCTGTCAATGTCGTATCTAGAGTAGTAGTCGTTGGTAGGTACAGGTTGCTGAAAGCAGTGTAAGCAAGAACATGTAGTCATCATAAAGTTCCTAATGTTTAGGGGTCTTTGTTTAGATTGAGTCATGTTTGGGCAAGTCATAGTAACCCGTGCAGTTTAAATAAAGTTTAATAGGTTTGACATTTTGAACCAAATAATAAGCCAATTGATTATTGATCCAATATAGAAAAATAATAAGATAAGATAATGTGTATTGAATAAAAAAAAATGTCATTTCTTTTAGATTACTAAATGTTCAATAGGTAAAATAAAATGCATCGCAAGCCAAACAGCCTTAAATTAGAGATGTGGTTTTTTGCTTCTTCTTCATTGTACTCAATGTATTAATGGAAGAGTTCAAACATTCTAATCTATAGCTATGGACAATTCTACGGTGGTTTCCAGTTTCCATACAGTTTTGGGTTGGTGGAGGTCTTCTGTTGCCAGAAGAGGTTTCAGAAATGAGGGGGGTGAGTGTTCGCAGGGGAAATCCCACACGGGCAATCTTCACTATTCCAATGCCTAGCCTTCAATGCATATGGTTTTGTTATTTGTGACAAGAAAGTATTAATGAGATATAATTGGGCCTAGCTACTACACTATATAAATTTATTTTCTAGAATTAACAGTGACGTCGATTCGTGATAGGGATTGGGGTAATTGAGGTAAGGAAGTGAGGGTATGCATTATTTCTTGTAACTTGGTAGACTATCTAGCTCCTGCATTTCTTTATTTCCGACTTTAAACTGTAGAGAACTCAACATTGTATTGAAATTGTACAATCTAAGTAGAAAATAAGATAAGATTACTTTATTGATTCAAATAAATGGAAATTCGACTTGATTTAATAAATTTCGTCTTTCAGTATATTTAAAACAACATCAAAGAAGCATTTGGACATTATTTTTTTTTTTTTAGACCGAGAGACTTTTTTAAATATTTGGATTAGACTATTTTTTCAAGTATGAAAATTAGTCTGCTTTTGTTATCATGCAATATCATAAATATATTTGGCAAAACATAATATCTTTATCGCTCCCCTTCCCCATTAAAAAATATACATTTATTTTTAATACAAACAGTTAATATATAAATTTATTGTGCATTCGACACTGAAACCTATTTACATAACCCCCACCTCCCTCACACCACCAGAAAACAACAACAAAAACAACAGTATAAGCAACAAAACTACAACTAACAACAGCAACAATACACACACATACACACACAAAGCAAACTTAGTAAAATTAAAGCATTACTTTAATTGAAAACAAATCAACACTAACATTCCATACGCCCCTTTGTGAATATAATTTGTTAGGCTCTATAAGTAGGCAATTTCTCATTTCTTTGTAAGTTTTGGGAGTAGAATTTACAAACGAAGGAGGCGCTTAGGACACTGAGGTATTCATACCCCCCCCCCTATTAACAATCTATTAATTGACGCCCCACTTAATGCACCAAAACAATGGCGTAGATTCTGGATAGATAGATAAAGGGGGTAGGCCTATTCATGTTTTGTTTTTCTCCTCTAATTTAAAGCTTGGGTTACTTAATTTTCCGCGTAAATTACACGCACGGATAGAGCCTTGGGTCTTGTCTTTTCTGTTTTGTAAATTCTGGCGACTGATCTCCGCAATACCAAGTGCATGCATATAGACCTACACATACTACACATAATATACATACACACCTACTAATCGGTAAACAAAGGTGCAGTGTTGTTTATAAGGAAAGGTAGGATGACGTGCGTTCAATGGGGAACAAATCAGGCATGCAGTTCAAGCAAGGGCACTAACTCACTGCTAGATCTAATAATTCTTCACAGAGGGCAAGGGCAGGTAAAAATATGAGTGTCGGGGGGAAGGGGAGCTGGGTTATTGGACTTGACACCCAAATCTCTGTGCATGCAACAGAAGTAGCAGAGCTGATGGTTGATACGAAACAGGTTTTTTGAATTTATTGAGCACGGTCCATTGGCTGCCTAGCAAATCATTTAAAAACGCTGGGCGGATGCAAAGTTATGCAAAAATTAATTTGGAAATTTACTAGACCTTTGATAAACACGGCCGCTAAAAACGTTTTGTTCTCTTCTAAATTTTACAACAAAATAAATTTGGGCAGCTTTTATGTAAAGAAACAAGTACCGTCAATAATAAGTTTATTATATGGAAAGTTCCTTTGTAGACCTAGAACACTCGCATGGGCCGATGAAGCGTTTGAGGAGACTGTGTAGCCAACACAATGTACTCACTAAAGTTATGTTCACTTTGTGAAGTCCCCAGGATAAAATTCCGAATTATGGTTTAAAACTTTAACCTAAGGAATGGTAATCTAGCGTTCTGGTTCCGAAATTTAAAAATGTAATGCTATGAATTCGAATAATTCATGATTTGTATTTAACCGGTCGATTGTTGTGCATTACCTTCATTTAAACTGATCATTCATACATTACACAATTCATGAAATAATTAGACTAGGCTTACTATTTTTAAATTATTATTTATTTGAGCCTATTTAAGTATGCTGTAGTACGTTAATACCATATTGTGTTAGATAGACCCTAATATTTATTGTTCAAGTTTGTTGTTTGGTAAGGCCTATAATCTAGTCATAGCCTAGGATGCTGGATATCTTAGTTTCCACGCATTGTTATCATTTCTTTTGTTGATAATCGTCAGAGCTACCAGAACTATATCAACAAGATCGTTGAAGAAGATTCAAACAACAACCTATGGCGGCTAATAAAAAACAAGCGAAGCGATCCAATGGGTATTGCACCGCTAAAAAGTAATGGTCTGACATTCAGCGACAGTAGGGCGAAAGCTGACATTCTCAATAATCTTTTCTGCGCCGCATTCACCAGAGAAGACCTGAGCGACTTGCCCAGGATGGACGTCAGCCCCAATCCAGACATGCCTGACATATTAATCACCAATAATGGTGTACAGAAGTTACTGTCCAATCTCAACCCAAAAAAAGCAGCGGGCCCTGACAATATCCCATGCCGTCTACTGAAGGAATTGGCCGCAGAATTGGCACCCTCACTGACCCTTCTCTTCAATAAATCACTGGCCACTGGCGAAATTCCTACCATCTGGAAACACGCCAATGTACAGCCAGTCTTCAAGAAAGGAGATAGAAGCCATCCAGCCAACTACAGGCCAATCTCACTGACTTGTGTGTGTTGCAAGCTTCTTGAACATATCGTCAGATCAGGGATCTCGAGTCACCTGGATAGGAACAAGATTATTACTGATGCCCAACACGGATTCAGAAAAAATAGGTCTTGCGAGTCCCAGCTCATCCTCACAGTAGACGATCTGGCTGCGGTGGTTGACAAGGCTGGCCCAATCGACACCATACTATTAGATTTTTCCAAGGCCTTTGATAAGGTCCCTCACCAACGTCTTCTCCTCAAGCTGGACTACTACGGAATAAGAGGTCAGACCAAAAGATGGATTGAAAATTTCCTTTTCAGCCGCTCTCAACGCGTCGTCGTGGAAGGTGAGAGCTCCTGCTTTGGTCCGGTCATGTCTGGAGTTCCACAGGGTTCGGTGCTGGGGCCCACTCTGTTCTTGATCTACATCAATGACCTGGGAGACGGGATCCACGCCAGGGTTCGGCTTTTTGCAGATGATACCATCCTGTATTCTCACATCGAGAGCCCCAATGACGCTTTATATCTACAGGGCGACCTCAATAGGTTGGAGACCTGGGAATCGAAATGGCAAATGACGTTCAATGTTGATAAGTGCAACCTCCTCTCTATTTCAAGGAAGAGGACTAGGTTCCCCACCAGCTATACCTTGCATGGTCACACTCTTGAGAGGGTTTCAGTTGCCAAGTACCTTGGAGTGAACATCACAGAAAAACTCCACTGGGGCACACATGTCCAATCTATTGCTGCCAAAGCAAATAGAGCTTGCGCCTTCGTCCAAAGGAACCTCAAGGGATGCTTCACCAGGATCCAGACCCATTGTTATAAAAGTTTAGCTCGTCCCATTCTGGAGTACGCATCGACTGTATGGGATCCTCATCAACAACACCTGATATCTAAGCTGGAGATGACCCAACGTCGAGTGGCACGTCGTATCTTACAGGACTACGGCCTTAAAACTAGCGCCTCAGCTTTGGTGGCCCAACTCCAACTGGAGCCCCTACATCATCGCAGAGCGATAAACAAGGTCACCACTATTTACAAGATCGTGAACCGCCACGTGGAAATGTCCACTCAGCCAGGCCGAATCCAACAGGTGTCCCGCTCTACCCGAGGCCATCAGCTCAAGCTGCATGTCCCACATGCACGCACCGACGTCTACAAATATTCTTTTTTTCCGTCAGCCATTAGGCTGTGGAACACCCTGGACCAGGCCTCCATCACTGCACCTACAGTTCAGGCTTTTAAATCGTCACTGAAGGGCTGGTCTAAAAACCTAAAGTGACACACTGTCATCTGTTTATAATTGTTGTTTGTGATGCTTTTAATTTTATGTGTATTTAAATTATGGACTCTTTCCTCGGTTCTAACGGGGTCTCCACAGTATTATGAAGAAGAAGAAGAAGAGCCTACACAATGTAAACTAAACATCTTGAATAAAAAAATGATTTTTTAAGAAATATCCAAATATCCAAATTTAAATGCTGGTCTTTAAGGCTAGATTAACCATTAGCAAAATAAACACGTGCTTAGGGCCAACGCGGGGGAGGGGGGGCAATACAAACTATTTCCAGAGCGGGAATTTACCATTAACTGTAATCTTTATGCTATGGTAAAATACTGCAAATGGTACAACTGAACAAAAAAAATATCGCAAAAAGGGATCCACCATTATATTACACGAACTGTATAAAATAATTTGATAATTTAAAAAAGCGGCAGAAATCTTTTCCAATAGAAAATGTGTAACACATCTACGAAACTAACGTACTTTCGGTAATAGAAATGAATACATTTTTTTATATGCTTAATCACTGTTTTATAGCTCAAATTACTTATATTATAGGCCTAAAAGGGGTGACAACATTATACTTTTTGTAATTAGCGCCTATGAGGTTCTTAAACCGTCTCGATTAGTACCAAATCATTGTATATCGATCTACTGTTTTATCTTGCAGTGGCGTAGCTAGGGGAGGGGAGGGGGGGGGGTCCAAATTCGAAAGTCCCCCCGGGCCCCCAATGGAGAGTGTCCGAATCTTTTTTTTTCTCAGTCATAATGTCAAATGTCAAAATGCAGGGGCCCGTAAAGAGGCCAAGCCCCCCCCCCCCCCCCACGGCCCCCAAATCCGTAGCAACGGCACAGTTATCTTGTAAAGCGGATTTTATTATTAAACTTTGTTTGTTTTGTTTATGTGTGAATTTTTGATTATTTTATTCACTCTATACCAGCCACAAGCCTCACAAGACCTCATCAATATTTATTGTCTATCAATTATCTGTATCGCCATGTTGTAAGGTTTACACGAAATTCAACAATTCAATTCAATTCAATTAAATTCAATTAAACGTTAGCATATTGTTGATAGTTAGATATTTTGTGACACATAAGGACCATGTTGTTAATTGCTAGCATTCAATTTATGAAGAGATTCATTTAGCTGTATTTTTGTTTCTTTATACTTGGTGATTCTGGTGTTACATTTTAAAGGCTGTTAAATTTAAATTAGTAATAAGGTCGTAATTGTGTTTCTGTGACTTTACTGATCTTAGGATATTGAGTTTAGCCAACCATGCATTTAGCATTTTCACTGCATGTCTTTTAAATCATATTAAATAATTGAAAAAACCCTATTTACAAAGTAAAATTATTTTTAGAAATTATTTTTAATAAACTACAACATACCACGTGTAGTGTAAACATTAAAAACAACAACAACTAATTTCTAGCCATGCAATAAAAATACCATAGAAAAGTGCAAGTCCTGAAACATTCTATGTTTATATATCTGAAACATTCTATGTTTATATATCTGAAACATTCTATGTTTATATATCTGAAACATTCTATGTTTATATATCTGAAACATTCTATGTTTATATATCTGAAACATTCTATGTTTATATATCTGAAACATTCTATGTTTATATATCTGAAACATTCTATGTTTATATATCTGAAACATTCTATGTTTATATATCTGAAACATTCTATGTTTATATATCTGAAACATTCTATGTTTATATATCTGAAACATTCTATGTTTATATATCTGAAACATTCTATGTTTATATATCTGAAACATTCTATGTTTATATATCTGAAACATTCTATGTTTATATATCTGAAACATTCTATGTTTATATATCTGAAATGAAGTGCGTTCTTCATCCCGCTATCTTGTTATTGTTTATTCTTGACTTATAAGCAAAGGCCTTCAAGATTCTAACAGCGCTGAGCGTATCATGCTTTTGATGTTGCAGCTTAACGCAGACAGCCATCCCAATAGAAATTGTCAAGGTGACACACCACTCTAGC
Source organism: Anisus vortex (assembly GCA_949126835.1). Lineage (NCBI taxonomy): Eukaryota > Metazoa > Mollusca > Gastropoda > Planorbidae > Anisus > Anisus vortex. Next base: position 41,759,338 of record OX421492.1, on the reverse strand, counting down.
GTACTCACCCTTCCTTTAGCTCCAGTGTTATGCTTATGGTCTGGAGGTGCTTCCTCCAGGTCCAGTGTCAAAAAAAGCAATTTGGCAATGACGCCGCAGAAAATTTTTTTCAGTAGTTTGGGCACCTGACGTCCGCGAGACCCTTTGTAGTGAATGTTTAGGACAAACACTGTCATGGCAGTAGCGAAGGAGACAATAGCTATGGTAATACCATAATACAGACCTGGAAAAGGAGGGACACAAAAATACACAACTAAGTGCTACGTGGAACTAGCTACTCGTACAAGACTCGGAATAAACTTACCATCCCTTTGGTGGTTCCCTTATGTCCCCGAGAGTTTCTAGGTTCTGGGGGAGCTTCCTCGAGGTCAAGAGATATGAACAGAACTCTGGCAACGACGCCAAAAAATATGCATTTGAGCAATCTTGGAATGTCTCTTCCCCTAGCCCCCTTGTGGTGGATGTTGAGGACAAAGACGGTCATCCCCGTGGCACAAGAGACTATGGTCATCGTGATGCCGTAGTACAGACCTAGAAGAATGGTGGACACAGCAGAGGTGGGAAAACTTCACTTTGAACGTTCGACAGGTTTCCAACCTCTTTTTCTGGTACAAGGTGGCAGTCACAGTTGTACAATCAATTATTTCATAGGTCTCTAGTCTCAGTTATATATTCAATTATAACATAGGTCTATAATTATGGATAGTGGTTTTCTTAAATTGAACTGGTAACAACACGCAGAGCTAAATCTATGTAACATGATAAATGTTTCGATATTGAGTGAACACTTAAAACAAAAGCTAAACACCAATGATTGATTCTAGGAATATTACTCTAGAGATGTAAAACGTAAAACTTTTTTTTTAGGTTTAAATGCTAATGTAAAGTTAATGACTGAATATTGCAATCCTTGTGAGTGTTGATTTATCCCTTAGGTTGCATGTATTTATGCACATGGTGCCCAAATGTAATGTAAAAATAAACTTTAAAGCACGGCAGATGAATAGGAAAGGAAGTGACGTATGAATGTGACGTAGCTGCAGACGGAAGCCAGACCGTGTGTTAGAAAGATACAGATTACGCGAGAAATGAGTTTGCATCACTGATCTATAAAAATAATTGATAGCGCCTCCATATTAAATGTGTATGCGCAAATTGAGGCTAGAATTGATATCACTATCTGTACTATTCCCTTATATATATATACCGTTAGCGAGATATAGGAGCAAAACACATTTGATACGATAAAAAAGAAGTCAAGTCCCTTGAAATGTATTTAAAGGCCAGTGTTTAGGAATTATAATTTTATAGATAAGTGAAAGTCACGTGAAAGCCTTTTGATTTTGGCTTCAAGAATGTTACTTCCATGCCTAATCCATTCTTTATATATATATATATATATATATATATATATATATATATATATATATATATATATATCAGTGGTTAGCATTAATAAAACTGACATAGATTACATCTTACAAGTTATATAAACAAACAATTCAAAATGAATGTTAAAAGCCTTTTTATAGAAGATTATCGCAACCTACGCTTAGCCGCGAGTTAACCTTCGACTTTGATTTAGGAATTGGACTAAATGATGTTAAGTTATTGTTTTTTCTCTGTTTTTCTTTAGTGTATGCATTTCAGAGAGAGAGAGAGAGAGAGAGAGAGAGATTGACAGAGAAAGAGAAAAATGTGGTAAAAACAAGAGAGAGAGAGAGAGGGATAGGGAAGGAATAGTAAAGTACTAGTCGGATCCAATTGATCATAGGGCCGGTGAAGCAGCATTCACCAGTTTCTGTGGCCACGGCAAACAAGGGTATGTGTGGCCAGCACAACTCCCAGCCGTCTTTATACCCCAACTAATGTGAGGTATCCATCAGAGCTGGGTAGACTCAGGGATACCCTCGAGTCCCGGGGAAATATCCTAGCCTTCAACAGAATTCGAACCCAGTAGTTTCGGTACTCCAGGCGAACGCGCTGCCGCTAGGCCAGTGTAGCCCCATGGGGAAGGAATATGATCTATCAATCTATTAAACTAATTTTATTAATCAGTTTTGTTATACATTTAGATTTTTAATTATCTGCTCAATGGATTCAATCAATCCTTTAAAATCTTGCAGTTTTTTTTCACCCATGTGAAAATATTTTTTTTTATCGAAAGACCAGTGGGACAATCACATTTTTGTCAACAACTCAAACTCATTTTTTTAGTTGGTTGAAAACATCAGTGTAGTAAATGTAGCTGTTTTGTCTTTTCTCCATTAACCAGTTTTCTCCTTCCTTGTGATTGATGTGGATGGTCCAAGCAACACAGCAGTACAGATAGATAATGGGTAGAGGCGCTGAGCGGTGCTTTGGTAATGAAGATGTTTGTAGGACGTGTTGACAAGCCGCTCAGGAATAGATACATCACCACTTTGTTTTTTACTTCATTGTGTGTGTGATAACTTAGCCTCTAGCTCATCATTCTGTTTACAGTGTTGATATTCGTGAGTAAATTATTCACATCCTTGGCTACAAAATCAGTTTTTTTAATGTAATTTATACCCGAACTGTATTTATCATTAAAATCACTTTTCTTCTTGGCCATTTCGTTAGAGTTTTTTTTTTTTGCGGGGAAAAAAAAAGGGGGGGGGGCATCCAATGCAAATACATTTTCATACATACATCACGGATTGCAACTGCCCATTGTGAATTAAAATCAAAAGCAACAAGAAGACAACACGACATTGCGTCTTTTCTCCTTTTATAGACTCACCAAGAGGCAATAATAGCGATGTTAATTGATCTTTGAGTCCGACAATCGTTGACGTCATCCAAAAATGTGGGCACCGGATAACTGGCTATCCCCGATTCCCCCCCACGCCACCCCTTTCCCCCCACTTCCACAAGCCAAGACATGTTCAAGTTAAACATTAGATAGGGAATCAATAGAGTCCACTGGAAGAAGAAAAAGTTTATGACTGTGTGTCCCTAACAAGCTGTTAAGGGGGGGGGGCGCGGCGCCCCGCTGTGCATTAGTTTCATTTCATGTTCTCCGTGATCTCTACTGCAAGTCGGCCCACGGGTTAAGTAAAATATCTCGTCAGTTTCCCGTTGGATCATTTCCCGCTAGAGCATTTCCCGTTGGGGCATTCTCCTGATCGTCAACTGGAATGTTGGAATTCCATGTCGTGTGAAACACCACCCTGCCCTCCTTCAGCCCCCCATGCCGTTTTTTTTATAGGCCCAACTGAATAAAATTGACTTGATACATTTCCATCACAATCAGTGTTGTCATTGTCCACAGTTTTAAATGCAGCCATGAAACTTAATGAATTGGAAGAGACAATTTGATAGAGAGAAGAGAAGAAGAGCGACAAACAGACGGATAAAGTTTGAGTGGAAAATAGTATGCAACAAAAAAACAAAAGAGAAGTTAAAATGTAGTTAGAATAGACAAAGATTAACATCATAGATAGGGATGGAGTAAAAAAGAAAGTAAAAACAGATACACCGTCAGACACCGTGTAAGAATCAATGAAAGCTAAGAGAAAGAGAGAGAGGGAGGGGAAAGAGGTGGAAAGAGAGAGTAAGAGAGAGAGCTAGAGAAATACACGGATAAAACAAGATAAGCGTATTCTAGATACTGAGAGAGAGAGAGAGAGAGAGAGAGAAACGAAAGTTGAAAGAGAAGTAGATAAAATGTATGAAGTTATGAGACATGTATGTAGAAGTGATGCCAATCGGTATAAAAGATGAGAATTGCTTGTAGAGTTATGATCTCATCAAATGATTTCATCTTTAGCTCTTGCAACGTTCTATACAAAATGTTTGTGTGTGTGTGTGTTTATCCCATCGGTATTAAACTATTGATATTTTGGCTTTTCAACTTTACTTGCATTCAATGACACGAAACCTTTTTTTTATTTCTAAACAACTAGTCAATAGTTTGCTTAGATTCTTCATCTTTATTCACAATTTCTGTAGTTTACTAGTAGATAGATTCTTAAACTTTACTTGCTTTTAAAAGCGAAAAAAAACAAAGTTTCAGTTAAGAGAAATAACTATAATAATTTTTTTTTAAAATATAAATTTATACCGGTATATAGAACTTTGCAGTTATTATTGTCTATAAATGTCCCATGTCTGTTTTGTTTGTTTGTTTATCCAAGCCCACTAGATACAACATAAATAAATAAATCTATAACTTTAGAAACATGTAAATACTAGAGAAAAATGTAAGCGGAAAGAAAGGGGGAAAAAACGAGAAAAATATAATTAGGGGGCGTGTCTCAGAGTGAATAAGTCTCCGAGAGAGTAAGAGAGAGAGAGAAAGTGTGTGGGAAAGAGAGAGAGAAAGAGAGAGAGAATGTGTGTGGGAAAGAGAGAGAGAAAGAGAGAGAGAATGTGTGTGGGAAAGAGGTGGGAGTGGCTAATATAGATATGGATTTTGTTTCTTTTATCCTTTCCGAAGAATTGTCTAGAAACAGGCTAATAAAATGTAAAGATATAACATTGAATACGGTAAGCCAGTTGATGTCAATTAAATTGAACAACAAAGAATATCTTAGATTATCTGTGTAATGCACATTCTTATTTTTTTCTTCACTTATGTATCATTAATGCTTTTGAACATACACGCTGAATATGAATAGCCTACACATTTTATATGCCCGTACGGTTATAGAAAAAAACAACATGTTTATAGGCTTCAAAAGAAAAAAACAACGTTTCTATTATGTTTAAAAAAATTTATATAAAATAACGAATGTTGTGTTTTATAAATGTCTTATAGATTATTTTAAACATATTAGTGTAGGTTTCTCTTTTTCGAATGTTTTTGATTGTTTTTAAATACTTTATTATATTGCAATCAGGTGCTTAACTTATATTAAAACTATACACTTTAACTACCCTAATTTAGTATGTTTTGAACTATACAACCGTTTAATAGATATTAAAAGTTATGTGATAATGTCATCAAAGTATGATCATTTTATACAACCTACAAACGCACGAGAAGCCTTAAGTGGTATGATAAAATATATAATATGTAAGATATATGAAAATAGTTTTTTAAATAGTACAATAAATACTTTCTTGTACCATACAGTCATCTCTCAAACCAACTAATCTATATAATAGCAGGAAATTGAAAAAAAAAGAAAAGGTACTTACCCACTAAAGGTAAATCCTCAGACGTAGGAGGCATCTTGTCAGCGACAATCATGAGAAAAACGGTCATAGAAAGTAGAGTTGTTATACCCATAGCAATCTTCTCACCCGATTCTGTGTTAGGTTACCATGGAGATTGATCGTGTTTGGTTAAATGGAAGAAAGAAATAGCGCAAGCTTGTAACCGTACTTATATATGCATGGAGAAAAATGGAGGCAACTTTAAGTTTTTCAGTTTGTAAGGAATAATAGCACCCACTTCTACTTCTAATGATGGCCATGGGATAAGGGCTCTTTAACGAAAGAAAGACACGGAGATACATGTATACATTTTAAAGCTCACATTGTGCCCAATTTCATGGATCGTATAGTTGGTTCTCTTTTAAACTGAGTCTACTCTTAGAAATATTCCCTTACGTAGTGATTTTCTATACACAAAATAATCATAATACAATACAATAAAACTCTAACTACCAGACTACCACATCTATGAAAATAGTTAAAAAAATTTGTTCCCGTCAGAGCAAAGTGATCCATTGGGTAGGTGAAGCAGCGTTCACGTTTCTGTAGCCATACTAGGAGATAGTGTGGCTAGCAGAATGCTCAACCACCTTTACACTTCCATTACAAAGTGGCATGTACCCAACAGAGCCTGACAGACTCAGGGACACCCCAGACCCGGGATAAAATTACAACCTTCACCAGGGTTCGAACTCAGGACCTTTAAGTACAACCATAAACCCAACCTTAAACTAGAAAACAAAATCCCAGCACACATTTTGGGGGCGGGGGGTGGGGGTGGGGGCGGTTGTTGACGTATGTTCGGAAGCCATTTAAAGATACAATGTTTCAAACTGAAAGCCAATCGAGTACTATATGAGCTGTCCAGTTTGGCTGTAGTTACCTGCGGGCATGTAGAATCCCAGTAGTGCCACCATGGTGATGAGTATACAAGGAAACACCATATTGAAGACATAAAACAATGGCCGCCGTTTGATATGGATGTGATTCTTGATGAACGCGTAAGGAATGTCGCAGCAGGAAAATTTCACTTTCTGTTGACATGACAAGATGAAGTTAGGATGGAAGAAATTACATTGATCATTTTAAGTTTTGACATGACAAGCTGATGTTAGGATGGAAGAAATTACATTGATCATTTTAAGTTTTGACATGACAAGCTGATGTTAGGATGGAAGAAATTACATTGATCATTTTAAGTTTTGACATGACAAGATGATGTTAGGATGGAAGAAATTACATTGATCATTGTAACTTAAAGTTTTTTGTTTTGTTGGGTAATTATACACTTTAAAATCATGATACAAATAACATATAAAATGAACATAGTGGACGCATGAAAACAAAACACACAAATTTTAACGTTTTAAGAACAGGTTAAGAAAGAAAAATAAATATTTTAACAAAATATTAAAAAATGAACCTAATGCAAACATCAAGGTACACGCATGTAAACTAAATACAAACATCTGTCTACACCAAATACAAACAAGTAAACCAAACAATACATGTAAACTAAATACAAACATCTAGTCTACACCAAATACAAACCAGTAAACCAAACAATACATGTAAACTAAATACAAACGTTTTAACAAAAGACAAACACGTGAAAGTAAAACAAACATAATAACAAAATACAAACATGTGAACGTAAAACGAACATGATGACAAAATACAAACACATGAACGTAAGACAAACATGATAACAAAATACAAACATGTGAACGTAAAACGAACATGATGACAAAATACAAACACATGAACGTAAGACAAACATGATAACAAAATACAAACATGATGACAAAATACAAACATGATAACAAAATACAAGCATGATGACAAAATACAAACATGATAACAAATTACAAGCATGATGACAAAATACAAACATGATAACAAAATACAAGCATGATGACAAAATACAAACATGATGACAAAATACAAACATGATGACAAAATACAAGCATGATGACAAAATACAAACATGATGACAAAATACAATCATGATGACAAAATAACACATAATACAAACATATCATAAAATGCTCAACTAGACATAAGTGTATGGAGAATTAAAACGATATTCTTATTGCAATAAATATAAACACATATTTACATAGGAGCGTGTTATATAAGATAGTAACATATTCCCTGTTGCATCATTACAGATTGTATCAATAATTCATGCTCATGTCCACAACGTAAGCCCTGCACCCTGTACAGTGGAAGTATGGGCCAAGAGATATAAAAAGAATGAAAGGATCTACAGACTCTTCTATTGTCTATTGTTTTAAAGGAAAATTGAATACATTTGTGAATCCATAAGCCTTTATTTCATCAGCAGCTCGTGAATTTTTATCTTAAAGCTCAGACTGGGAATTACATGCCGAGCATTACAATAGAACAATGGATTTCATAACAATAGAACAATGAATTTAATTACAATAGAACAATGGATTTCAATACAATAGAACAATGGATTTCAATACAATAGAACAATGGATTTCAATACAATAGAACAATGGATTTCAATACAATAGAACACTGGATTTCAATACAATAGAACAATGGATTTCATTACAATAGAACAATGGATTTCAATACAATAGAACAATGGATTTCAATACAATAGAACAATGGATTTCATTACAATAGAACAATGGATTTCAATACAATAGAACAATGGATTTCAATACAATAGAACAATGGATTTCAATACAATAGAACAATGGGTTTCAATACAATAGAACAATGGATTTCAATACAATAGAACAATGGATTTCAATACAATAGAACAATGGATTTCAATACAATAGAACAATGGATTTCAATACAATAGAACAATGGATTTCAATACAATAGAACAATGGATTTCAATACAATAGAACAATGGATTTCATTATAAAAGAACCATTGATTTCATTAAAATAGAACGATTGATTTCATTACAATAGAACAATGGGTTTCATTACAATAGAACCATTGATTTCATTACAATAGAACAATGGATTTCATTACAATGGAACAATTGTTTTCATTACAATATAACAAATTATTTCATTACAATAGAACAATTGATTTCATTACAATAGAACCATTGATTTGATTACAACAGAACAATGGATTTCATTAGCCTACAATAGAACAATTGTTTTCACTACAATGGAATAATGGATTTCATTACTATACAACAATGGATTTCATTACAATAGAACGATTGATTTTATGACAATAGAACAATGGATTTCATTAGAATAGAATAATGGTTCTCGTTACAATAGAACTATTGATTTCGTGTCCTTTTCGAGCAAACTTGTTTCATTCAAACGTATTCTTTATATTTTTATGACTAAAATCTGATATAATTTTGTTAAAAAAACTAGGTATTTTGGTTTTAAACTTTTACGTGAGTAATCGCCAGTATATAATACATTTATTGACCCGATTCTTACATAGCCAGTGTATATTACTTTTTTAAACCGATTCTTACATCGCCAGTATGTAATATATTTATTGAACCGATGCTTACATCGCCAGTGTATAATACATTTATTTAACCGATGCTTACATCATCAAAAGTCAACGCAGGACATTGCAAATGGTAAATTATTTTAAAAAAAGGAGCAAATTTTGTCTATGGATTGATACACATAGACATCCATGTCAGGAAGATAGGGCTACATGCCCTCAGTCAATAATACACGTGGTACCGTGGTACAGACCCGTTTGGCTTAAAAGAATACTTGATAATTTACATATAGGGCTTGTAAACATCTGCACGCCTTTAAGATAATAAAAAAAATACTTCAATATATATATATATATATATATATATATATATATATTATATATATATATTATAGAATAGAATACAACTAATGGTAAACTAACACCAACTTACACTGAGTTATGTAAGGATTGTTTGATTGTATGGTGATTATATTATGCACACTTTTTAAAATTAACCCCTCCCTGTCTGCTCAATCGAAATCATACATCTAACAGGAATGAATGTTTTCTTCAAACGTCGCAAATATGATTTTAAATGTACAATAATTCAGCCCAGTGATGTCGTTTGACATTCCAGTATTGCTAAATATATTATGAAAATTACATTCTCTGATATAACGAACAATTTGCTGGCCTATAATTTCATCTACTACCTCTCTTTCCTGGCGATAACTGACCAACTCCCATTCCGTGCTGTTTTTATAGTTGGTTAAATCACCAATGTTTGATCCCGGTGTCATCTCCTTTGGCACCAAGTTGACAGAGTTGGCATCATAAGTCCAACTGGCGAATTCTAGTACACAATGCTGATAGATGATACAAGGCTCAGTTACATTTCTTTTAGTTACTTTAAGTTATTTGTTTATGAACATTGAAAAAAAAACAACAACAGAATGTACCAACAAAATAACTAGATCTAACACAAAAACAATTGTTAAAATGTCTTAAAAATAAAATATTGCATCTTATTTGATACTAATCAATTGTTAAGTAGTAAACTAATAAAGGGAAATTTTTTTTTTTTAAACTTGAGAAAGGTGTATTTTTTAAATAAACTTATGTTTTACACAACCATAAAAATATTTGATGGGAGGAAATTGAGTTGTAATACGTATATTTTGTTGTTTATGCACTAACATAATCACTAAGACATACGTAATACGTATATTTTGTTGTTTATGCACTAACATTATCACTAAGACAAGGTTAGTGTAATACGTATATTTTGTTGTTTATGCACTAACATATTCACTAAGACAAGGTTAGTGTAATACGTATATTTTGTTGTTTATGCACTAACATATTCACTAAGACAAGGTTAGTGTAATACGTATATTTTGTTGTTTATGCACTAACATATTCACTAAGACAAGGTCAGTGTAATACGTATATTTTGTTGTTTATGCACTAACATAATCACTAAGACAAGGTTAGTGTAATACGTATATTTTGTTGTTTATGCACTAACATTATCACTAAGACAAGGTTAGTGTAATACGTATATTTTGTTGTTTATGCACTAACATAATCACTAAGACAAGGTTAGTGTAATACGTATATTTTGTTGTTTATGCACTAACATATTCACTAAGACAAGGTTAGTGTAATACGTATATTTTGTTGTTTATGCACTAACATATTCACTAAGACAAGGTTAGTGTAATACGTATATTTTGTTGTTTATGCACTAACATAATCACTAAGACAAGGTTAGTGTAATACGTATATTTTGTTGTTTATGCACTAACATATTCACTAAGACAAGGTTAGTGTAATACGTATATTTTGTTGTTTATGCACTAACATATTCACTAAGACAAGGTTAGTGTAATACGTATATTTTGTTGTTTATGCACTAACATATTCACTAAGACAAGGTTAGTGTAATACGTATATTTTGTTGTTTATGCACTAACATATTCACTAAGACAAGGTTAGTGTAATACGTATATTTTGTTGTTTATGCACTAACATATTCACTAAGACAAGGTTAGTGTAATACGTATATTTTGTTGTTTATGTACTAACATATTCACTAAGACAAGGTTAGTGTAATACGTATATTTTGTTGTTTATGCACTAACATATTCACTAAGACAAGGTTAGTGTAATACGTATATTTTGTTGTTTATGCACTAACATATTCACTAAGACAAGGTTAGTGTAATACGTATATTTTGTTGTTTATGCACTAACATATTCACTAAGACAAGGTTAGTGTAATACGTATATTTTGTTGTTTATGCACTAACATTATCACTAAGACAAGGTTAGTGTAATACGTATATTTTGTTGTTTATGCACTAACATATTCACTAAGACAAGGTTAGTGTAATACGTTTATTTTGTTGTTTATGCACTAACATATTCACTAAGACAAGGTTAGTGTAATACGTATATTTTGTTGTTTATGCACTAACATATTCACTAAGACAAGGTTAGTGTAATACGTATATTTTGTTGTTTATGCACTAACATATTCACTAAGACAAGGTTAGTGTAATACGTACATTTTGTTGTTTATGCACTAACATATTCACTAAGACAAGGTTAGTGTAATACGTACATTTTGTTGTTTATGCACTAACATATTCACTAAGACAAGGTTAGTGTAATACGTATATTTTGTTGTTTATGCACTAACATATTCACTAAGACAAGGTTAGTGTAATACGTATATTTTGTTGTTTATGCATTAACATATTCACTAAGACAAGGTTAGTGTAATACGTATATTTTGTTGTTTATGCACTAACATTATCACTAAGACAAGGTTAGTGTAATACGTATATTTTGATGTTTATGCACTAACATATTCACTATAAAAAGGTTAGTGTAATACGTATATTTTGTTGTTTATGCACTAACATATTCACTAAGACAAGGTTAGTGTAATACGTATATTTTGTTGTTTATGCACTACCATTATCACTAAGACAAGGTTAGTGTAATACGTATATTTTGTTGTTTATGCACTAACATTATCACTAAGACAAGGTTAGTGTAATACGTATATTTTGTTGTTTATGCACTAACATAATCACTAAGACAAGGTTAGTGTAATACGTATATTTTGTTGTTTATGCACTAACATTATCACTAAGACAAGGTTAGTGTAATACGTATATTTTGTTGTTTATGCACTAACATAATCACTAAGACAAGGTTAGTGTAATACGTATATTTTGTTGTTTATGCACTAACATTATCACTAAGACAAGGTTAGTGTAATACGTATATTTTGTTGTTTATGCACTAACATATTCACTATGACAAGGTTAGTGTAATACGTATATTTTGTTGTTTATGCACTAACATATTCACTAAGACAAGGTTAGTGTAATACGTACATTTTGTTGTTTATGCACTAACATATTCACTAAGACAAGGTTAGTGTAATACGTATATTTTGTTGTTTATGCACTAACATATTCACTAAGACAAGGTTACTGTAATACGTATATTTTGTTGTTTATGAACTAACATATTCACTAAGACAAGGTTAGTGTAATACGTATATTTTGTTGTTTATGCACTAACATTATCACTAAGACAAGGTTAGTGTAATACGTATATTTTGTTGTTTATGCACTAACATATTCACTAAGACAAGGTTAGTGTAATACGTATATTTTGTTGTTTATGCACTAACATATTCACTAAGACAAGGTTAGTGTAATACGTATATTTTGTTGTTTATGCACTACCATTATCACTAAGACAAGGTTAGTGTAATACGTATATTTTGTTGTTTATGCACTAACATTATCACTAAGACAAGGTTAGTGTAATACGTATATTTTGTTGTTTATGCACTAACATAATCACTAAGACAAGGTTAGTGTAATACGTATATTTTGTTGTTTATGCACTAACATTATCACTAAGACAAGGTTAGTGTAATACGTATATTTTGTTGTTTATGCACTAACATTATCACTAAGACAAGGTTAGTGTAATACGTATATTTTGTTGTTTATGCACTAACATTATCACTAAGACAAGGTTAGTGTAATACGTATATTTTATTGTTTATGCACTAACATAATCACTAAGACAAGGTTAGTATAATACGTATATTTTGTTGTTTATGCACCAACATTATCACTAAGACAAGGTTAGTGTAATACGTATATTTTGTTGTTTATGCACTAACATTATCACTAAGACAAGGTTAGTGTAATACGTATATTTTGTTGTTTATGCACTAACATAATCACTAAGACAAGGTTAGTGTAATACGTATATTTTGTTGTTTATGCACTAACATTATCACTAAGACAAGGTTAGTGTAATACGTATATTTTGTTTTTTATGCATTAACATATTCACTAAGACAAGGTTAGTGTAATACGTATATTTTGTTGTTTATGCACTAACATATTCACTAAGACAAGGTTAGTGTAATACGTATATTTTGTTGTTTATGCACTAACATATTCACTAAGACAAGGTTAGTGTAATACGTATATTTTGTTGTTTATGCACTAACATTTTCACTAAGACAAGGTTAGTGTAATACGTATATTTTGTTGTTTATGCACTAACATTATCACTAAGACAAGGTTAGTGTAATACGTATATTTTGTTGTTTATGCACTAACATATTCACTAAGACAAGGTTAGTGTAATACGTTTATTTTGTTGTTTATGCACTAACATATTCACTAAGACAAGGTTAGTGTAATACGTTTATTTTGTTGTTTATGCACTAACATATTCACTAAGACAAGGTTAGTGTAATACGTATATTTTGTTGTTTATGCACTAACATATTCACTAAGACAAGGTTAGTGTAATACGTATATTTTGTTGTTTATGCACTAACATATTCACTAAGACAAGGTTAGTGTAATACGTACATTTTGTTGTTTATGCACTAACATATTCACTAAGACAAGGTTAGTGTAATACGTACATTTTGTTGTTTATGCACTAACATATTCACTAAGACAAGGTAAGTGTAATACGTATATTTTGTTGTTTATGCACTAACATATTCACTAAGACAAGGTTAGTGTAATACGTATATTTTGTTGTTTATGCATTAACATATTCACTAAGACAAGGTTAGTGTAATACGTATATTTTGTTGTTTATGCACTAACATTATCACTAAGACAAGGTTAGTGTAATACGTATATTTTGTTGTTTATGCACTAACATATTCACTAAGACAAGGTTAGTGTAATACGTATATTTTGTTGTTTATGCACTAACATATTCACTAAGACAAGGTTAGTGTAATACGTATATTTTTTTGTTTATGCACTACCATTATCACTAAGACAAGGTTAGTGTAATACGTATATTTTGTTGTTTATGCACTAACATATTCACTAAGACAAGGTTAGTGTAATACGTATATTTTGTTGTTTATGCACTAACATATTCACTAAGACTTGGTCAGTGTAATACGTATATTTTGTTGTTTATGCACTAACATTATCACTAAGACAAGGTTAGTGTAATACGTATATTTTGTTGTTTATGCACTAACATAATCACTAAGACAAGGTTAGTGTAATACGTATATTTCGTTGTTTATGCACTAACATTATCACTAAGACAAGGTTAGTGTAATACGTATATTTTGTTGTTTATGCACTAACATATTCACTAAGACAAGGTTAGTGTAATACGTATATTTTGTTGTTTATGCACTAACATATTCACTAAGACAAGGTTAGTGTAATACGTACATTTTGTTGTTTATGCACTAACATATTCACTAAGACAAGGTTAGTGTAATACGTATATTTTGTTGTTTATGCACTAACATATTCACTAAGACAAGGTTACTGTAATACGTATATTTTGTTGTTTATGCACTAACATATTCACTAAGACAAGGTTAGTGTAATACGTATATTTTGTTGTTTATGCACTAACATTATCACTAAGACAAGGTTAGTGTAATACGTATATTTTGTTGTTTATGCACTAACATATTCACTAAGACAAGGTTAGTGTAATACGTATATTTTGTTGTTTATGCACTAACATATTCACTAAGACAAGGTTAGTGTAATACGTATATTTTGTTGTTTATGCACTACCATTATCACTAAGACAAGGTTAGTGTAATACGTATATTTTGTTGTTTATGCACTAACATTATCACTAAGACAAGGTTAGTGTAATACGTATATTTTGTTGTTTATGCACTAACATAATCACTAAGACAAGGTTAGTGTAATACGTATATTTTGTTGTTTATGCACTAACATTATCACTAAGACAAGGTTAGTGTAATACGTATATTTTGTTGTTTATGCACTAACATTATCACTAAGACAAGGTTAGTGTAATACGTATATTTTGTTGTTTATGTACTAACATTATCACTAAGACAAGGTTAGTGTAATACGTATATTTTGTTGTTTATGCATTAACATATTCACTAAGACAAGGTTAGTGTAATACGTATATTTTGTTGTTTATGCACTAACATATTCACTAAGACAAGGTTAGTGTAATACGTATATTTTGTTGTTTATGCACTAACATATTCACTAAGACAAGGTTAGTGTAATACTTTTTTTTTGTTGTTTATGCACTAACATTTTCACTAAGACAAGGTTAGTGTAATACGTATATTTTGTTGTTTATGCACTAACATTATCACTAAGACAAGGTTAGTGTAATACGTATATTTTGTTGTTTATGCACTAACATATTCACTAAGACAAGGTTAGTGTAATACGTTTATTTTGTTGTTTATGCACTAACATATTCACTAAGACAAGGTTAGTGTAATACGTTTATTTTGTTGTTTATGCACTAACATATTCACTAAGACAAGGTTAGTGTAATACGTATATTTTGTTGTTTATGCACTAACATATTCACTAAGACAAGGTTAGTGTAATACGTATATTTTGTTGTTTATGCACTAACATATTCACTAAGACAAGGTTAGTGTAATACGTACATTTTGTTGTTTATGCACTAACATATTCACTAAGACAAGGTTAGTGTAATACGTATATTTTGTTGTTTATGCACTAACATATTCACTAAGACAAGGTTAGTGTAATACGTATATTTTGTTGTTTATGCACTAACATATTCACTAAGACAAGGTTAGTGTAATACGTATATTTTGTTGTTTATGCACTAACATTATCACTAAGACAAGGTTAGTGTAATACGTATATTTTGTTGTTTATGCACTAACATAATCACTAGGACAAGGTTAGTGTAATACGTATATTTTGTTGTTTATGCACTAACATTATCACTAAGACAAGGTTAGTGTAATACGTATATTTTGTTGTTTATGCACTAACATAATCACTAAGACAAGGTTAGTGTAATACGTATATTTTGTTGTTTATGCACTAACATTATCACTAAGACAAGGTTAGTGTAATACGTATATTTTGTTGTTTATGCACTAACATTATCACTAAGACAAGGTTAGTGTAATACGTATATTTTGTTGTTTATGCACTAACATTATCACTAAGACAAGGTTAGTGTAATACGTATATTTTGTTGTTTATGCACTAACATTATCACTAAGACAAGGTTAGTGTAATACGTATATTTTGTTGTTTATGCACTAACATTATCACTAAGACAAGGTTAGTGTAATACGTATATTTTGTTGTTTATGCACTAACATTATCACTAAGACAAGGTTAGTGTAATACGTATATTTTGTTGTTTATGCACTAACATTATCACTAAGACAAGGTTAGTGTAATACGTATATTTTGTTGTTTATGCACTACCATTATCACTAAGACAAGGTTAGTGTAATACGTATATTTTGTTGTTTATGCACTAACATTATCACTAAGACAAGGTTAGTGTAATACGTATATTTTGTTGTTTATGCACTAACATTATCACTAAGACAAGGTTAGTGTAATACGTATATTTTGTTGTTTATGCACTAACATATTCACTAAGACAAGGTTAGTGTAATACGTATATTTTGTTGTTTATGCACTAACATATTCACTAAGACAAGGTTAGTGTAATACGTATATTTTGTTGTTTATGCACTAACATTATCACTAAGACAAGGTTAGTGTTTTATCTATTACCTGGGTATCAAAAGGAAAATATTTCACGTCGACTTCACAAGAGCTTTTCAAAATGACCATCTGTAGCCACATAACGTTGCCGTTAGATTCAACTATTACGTTGGTACTCACTGATTCATCAGTTATATGTGCGCTGGGGAAATAGTGTTAATAACATATGACATACATTATAGAGTAGATGACAGTAGGCATAGTCAAGATGTTTAGTGAAGAATAACATTCATTATAATTTGTATAAAAGACAATTTACATGATATGTTAAAATGATAGAGGGTAGATTTTAGTTATAGACTAGATGATGAATGACACATACTTTAGACTAGATGTTGAATGACACATACTTTAGACTAAATGTTGAATGACACATACTTTAGACTAGATGATAAATCACACATACTTTAGACTAGATGATGAAAGACACATACTTTAAACTAGATGATGAATGATACATACTTTAGACTATATGTTGAATGACACATAGTTTAGACTAAATGTTAAATGACACATACTTTAAACTAATTGTTAAATGACACATACTTTAGAGACTTTAGACTATATGTTGAATGACACATACTTTAGACTAGATGATGAATGACACATACTTTAGACTAGATGTTGAATGACACATATTTTTGACTAGATGTTGAATGACACATACTTTAGACTAGATGTTGAATGACACATAATTTAGACTAAATGTTAAATGACACATACTTTAGACTAGATGATGAATGACACATACTTTAGACTAGATGATGAATGACACATACTTTAGACTAGATGATGAATGACACATACTTTAGACTAGATGATGAATGACACATACTTTAGACTAGATGATTAATGACACATACTTTAGACTAGATGTTGAATGACACATACTTTAGCATCGAATTCAGATGAAACACGTTATCTTATCTTATCTTATCTATTACAGACGCTCCTTCTATAAAGAAGATTATTGCGTCCTACGTTCATCTGCGGTCCGAGTCTAGTCTTGCAATTTTATCAATGTTTTAAATGATGTTAAGTTACGGTTTACTGGTTTGTTCAGGCAACCCGTTCCATGCCCGAATGTCACTCGAGGAAGAAAGCGTATTTATATTGCATTTGTTCTCGCATAAGGAATAAGAAAAGTGTTTCTTTCCTTATGTTAATTTGAGCATTGCAACATGTTGTTATTGGGTTGTAATTCTAAATGAGAGTTTAATGCATTATGTATTATTATTGTTCTTTGTCTTTGCTCTTCTGTCCTCTAGTGTTTCTAGGTTTAGTGATTTAACTATTGGTGTTACTCTTGTCAGTTTAGTGATTTAACTAATGGTGTTACTCTTGTCAGTTTAGTGATTTAACTATTGGTGTTACTCTTGTCAGTTTAGTGATTTAACTAATGGTGTTACTCTTGTCAGTTTAGTGATTTAACTAATGGTGTTACTCTTGTCAGTTTAGTGATTTAACTAATGGTGTTACTCTTGTCAGTTTAGTGATTTAACTAATGGTGTTACTCTTGTCAGTTTAGTGATTTAACTAATGGTGTTACTCTTGTCAGTTTAGTGATTTAACTAATGGTGTTACTCTTGTCAGTTTAGTGATTTAACTAATGGTGTTACTCTTGTCAGTTTAGTGATTTAACTACTGGTGTTACTCTTGTCATATTAGTGATTTAACTAATGGTGTTACTCTTGTCAGTTTAGTGATTTGACTAATGGTGTTACTCTTGTCAGTTGTGAATATTCGCCACTAATGAACCTTGCAGCTCTTTTCTGAATTTGTTCAAATTTTTAAATGTTTTCTTTAGTTGATGGGTCCCTTACAGATGATGCATATTCTAGTATAGGTCTAACTAACTTTAGATAGCATTTTATAATTGTAAAAAAAAAATCCGAATGAAAATTATTTTATTTTATAATTTTAACGAAAAAAGTTTGTGAATCTTTTTCTTGAATTAAACCAAAGTGTAGTTTAATAATATCAATATAACGGGAAGTGTGATTATAAATGTTATTCTTCACATTTGTCATTTGAATGAGGTGTGATTTAGTTGTAAAATTAAAATTTCGGATTTTTATCTCAAGTGTCTTTGCAATTATTGTCTTTTGTTTAAAATGTATTTCATTATTGCTAGGGAAAGATGTAGTTGTTTATAGTCTTTAGAAGAACTCATTGTAACACAATCAACATTTCTAATTGTAAAGGACACAAATGCACTTACATTTTAATTAAACGGTTGGTTAAATGGAACAAGCTTTGTAAAGGCTTAAATAAATGTATACGTTGCCCATAGTACTGTGACTTGATACGTTTTTTATATTTTATTATTTCATAGTACAAATGCGTTGTTCCACACAGAAGATTACTGTCATACTACACTTACATTTGCGTTAAGATTTGTCTCAACTTCACATGGTATCAATCACTCCATAATTTAGACTTATACGCCAAATAAGCGTACGAGTCTTGATAAGTTAGCGGTATATACATTAAAAGATAAGGATGCATTCAATAAAATTGTATATATCTATATACATATTGTACAGTTTTCTGTGTACACAAAAGTTCAAATACCTATTGTATAAGACTACATCTGGAAGCCAGACAGTGTCAAATGGCAGATTGATGACAGACACATTGCCATATTTTCGTGAATCCCAGCTCAACTTGGGGTCCGTCCATATCTGAAAATATAGATACAGTTCCAATAGATTGACATTTTGTTGTGACTGGATGTAGATATTGTTGGAGGAAAGGTTGGCATGCACCTTGGGATGACCGGGGATTGCACTTACGGTCTATAGCAGGGGTGAGCAAGAAGCAGCCCGGGGGCCAGAACATGAGCGGTCAAACCTTTTAGTGTCACAGAGCTTCTAAGAACAGTTACTAATAAAAATACAATTTTCTGAATGGATGGCCCATCTTGTTGTATTAAATTCCTTCTATGGCTTGATAACGAGAAATGTTACACACTCCCGTCTATTGTGAAATTTAAGTTTGTAAGTGAATGTATTGAACCGAGAACAAGGCAAAGTTTAATGTTAAGGCATACACGAGCTCTTATTATACTGATATCTTATATTACTCATCTCTTATCTCTATAGCCTATCTCTAGAGATCTGAATATTAAAGCTGAGACTGTACGTACTGCGTTAAAGTCGTCAAAAAAATTTAAATATCAATGAAATATGGCTTTCCCGAAATGTTCCATCTAAAACTGTTTAAGTCCAGTTCAGTTTTATTTTCATTTCTTGCATGTATTATGATGAATTATTACACGTTTTCGTATATAATTTTATGAAATAAAGAAAGTAAATCTTTGAATAAGGATTACATTTAGAAATCTGCTTTGGATTTAAGTTGACATTTCCTCATAATATGAGAAATTTTAACTCCCTTTTTTTTAAATTTTCAATGCAAGACCAGACTTATGGAACACATTAAGATGAAGATATGAGATTCCACTGTATTGGAATTCAGAATCAAGTTAAAATAAATGCATATACAATATATATATTCATAGTGAACAAATATATATTCAAAGTTATATCAGGCTAGATAAAGTAGATAATGGACAAGTTATTGAATTTTCCCAGTTATGTAAGTTAGTAAAAAAACAAACTAGATATAGATCTATAATTTCTTTCTTTCTTTGTTTTTTTTGCTGATTGGCATATTATTTATGTGTGTGCGTATGTGTTCTGTGTTATATTGTGTTTAAGTCTTTAAAAAAGTAGTATATGTAGATATTTAGTTGCCAATATCATTTTAAATGTCGGTTGGGGGGATACATAGATTGTCTTCTAATTATCTCCAAGTAATACATAACAATAAAGTAATGCTGTGAAAAATTATTTTATTTGTAAAATATTGACTAGTTCATTATGTACAGGGTTTACATTATTCAATATTTTCTTTACCTTCAGACGATGGGATATATTTCAAATAAAAAAAACGTTAAGTATTCTTTTCACAACACACTGGTCCATATGGCTAGTAAAACAGCTTTAACCATTTCCCATGGCTACGGCATTCAAGAGGATTGTGGGGCCAGCATAATTTCCAGCCACCTTTACTTTTCCCACCTCACTTCATGTACCCATCTGAACTGGAATAGACTCAGGGACAACCTTTTCACCCGTAAAAAAATGCTAGAATTTGACAACATAGATTTGAACCCAATTAAATTATAACATTTTTTTTTAAACACAATTTTTCCGCATTGTTGGAATACAGATTTCTGTTTGCGAATTACAGCAAAGTATACTAAGCTACACATTTTCTAATCGTTAAAGTTAAATGTTCATCAAATATTCTGTTACAAATCTATTAGACTTATAGATTGTTTTTAAGGACAATAATGTGAACCGTTCAATAAATTCAATAGAACAGAAGTCTTAAAGTCAAATAAAAAATAATGTGTAACTTAAAATAACAGTTTATAATTATAGATGAAAACACGTCAGTTTGACCTTAACTTCAAACTAAGTTTAAAAATAAAGTAAACATTGAAGATTTCCCCAACATGTGTACAGACAAACGTGGGATTAGTGTGTCTTAGTGGGAATTAAGTTATCAAACTGCACTAAGTTGTGTCTGTCTGAACATGTGGAAATCTTCCCTCTTTGTTGATACATGCTCATTTGTTAAGTACAGCGATTAGTTTTGGTAAAGCACTAGATTTAGTGTTCGTACAGAACAATTTTACAACAATAGCCTTTTTAGTTTGTAGAAATAAAGATCTAAAATTTGTAGTACAACAGATCTAGAGTTTGTAGAGCAAATAATCTTCTAGAGTTTGTGGAGCGATAGATCTAGAGTTACTACAGCAAAAGATCTAGATTTTGTAGAGTGGTACATCTGGATTTTGAAGAGCAATAGATCTAGAGTTTGTAGAGCAATAGATCTAGAGTTTGTGTAGCAACAGATTTAAAATGTGTAGAGCTATAGATCTAGAATTATGACAGCATTTATATAGAATTTGTAGAGCAATATATCTTTTAGAGCTTGTAGATTTTTTAGAGCAATATATCTAGCTTGTAGAACCATAACTCTATAATTTATACAGCAAATATCTAGAGTTTTAGATCAATAGATCAAGGTTGTAGAACAATAGATCTTGAATTTGTATTGCAGTTTTCTACAGTTTGTAGATCAATAAATTGGATCATTTAGAGTCAACCTGCTCTATTATCATCATCATAAGGTGCCATGCCGGTTGACGTAGGCATTTTTAATGTTTTTGCCATTATATCATTTAATTATTTTCCTTATCTGTCTTATTCTGCATCTCTTACCCTCCAGCTTTCCAGTTATTATGATGTTTTCATTATTTTATTTTTTTATTATGTAGCCTACTAACTTTGTCTTCTTCTTCATGAACTTCACAAGTAATTCTCTATGAACATTTGACATTTTGAGCACCTCCACATTATATTTTTTTTTCTTAAAAGTATTAGCTTATCTTATATATTACAGACGCTCCTTCTATAAAGAATATTATTGCGTCGTACGCTCATCCTTGGTCCGAGTCTAGTCTTGCATTTTTATTAATGTTTTAAATGATGTTAAGTTACTGGTTTTCCTGGTTTGTTCAGGTAACCCATTCCATGTCCGAATGCCTTTCGCGAAGAAAGATTACTTATATGCATTTGTACTCGCATAAGGGATAAGGAAAGTTTGTTTGTCTTTATGGCAATAGGCTGTTATTGGGTTGTATTTCTAAATTAGAGTTTAATGTCTTATGTATTATTACTACTTTACTCTTTGCACTTCTGTCCTTAGTGTTTCTAGGTTTATCGATTTGACTATTGGTATTACTCTTGTCAGTTGTGAATATTCGCTAGTTATGAACTTTGCAGCTCTTTTCTGAATTTGTTCTAATTTTTTAATCTTTTCTTTAGTTGATACAGATAATACATAGTCTGGTATAGATCTAACTAATGTGAGATAGAATTTTAGTTTTATATTCTTATTACATTTGTAAAAGTTTCTTTTTATGAATCGTAATGTTTTGTTTGATTTTTTAATTTCTTCATCAATGTGACGATTCTAAGATAACTTATCTTTTATTATAATTATACTCCTAAGTACTTAGCATTGTTAGTTCGGGTTAGTTCTTTACCATGAATGAAGTAGTTGTTATTATTTGTTTCTTTTTCTTGGATACTCTTATCAGTTGGCATTTTTCTGGGTGAAAAGACACACTCCAGTAAGATTTCCATTTTTGTAGCTCGTCTAGGTCTTATTATAAGATTGTTTTTTTTATCTTCTATAAATTATACAATCATCTGCAAACAAGGTTACTTTTATTCCTCTGTTGATGCAATTTGGTAAGTCATTAATATAAATTAGAAATAGTAGGGGCCTAGAACAGTTCCTTGTGGAACTCCTCAGTTTACAGCTATTGGTGATGATTTAGAGCTATCAATTATCACTGTTTATTCTCTAGCTATAAGAAAGTCTTGAATCCACTGATGTAAGGGACCAGAGATGGCAAAATATTTAAGTTTTTATAGGACAATTAATTTAACTCTTTAGCAAGACCAATGCCAAAATCAAAGGAGATTATTTATAGAGAAAATCGTTAAATTATTTTATATTTAATACAAAATTAACATGTTTGTGATTATCATCCTTTTTATTTGCATTTATATCAAATACGATATTTTATAATTTAACTTTCACATTTATGGTAATTATTTTCTACACATTATCATTGGTGAGAATCTAACACCTGACAATGTTAATTATATTTTGATATTTTAACTGAGATGTAGAGTCTACTTTATTATTTTATTTTCAAATATGTTTATTCAATATTTTACATGTAGGCTACAATCTCATGTATTTTTACATGAAGAAAAAGAAATAGAAGAACAGTTCATATACATTTAAGGGGATAGAAGACAAAATGTTTTACGAGACAAAGAGTTTTTTTTTAACTAACTTTAAATTTAAATTCATTCATTCTTTTTATTTGACATTCATGCTTAGCATCCATGCATATTTAAATTAATTTAAACATATATTAAACGTAAACATCCATTATTAACTGTAAGATATTTAAAACAACATAATATGGAGAAAAAAACAACAAAGTTTGGTAGAAATTATGTACATTTCGTTTGAATTGTTCTATCCATTTGGAGTAGATCTATATATTTTAATGTCAACCAACAAGCACGGTATTAAATGTATATAAAAAGAAAAAAAACACAAAGAAAGGGTAACAGATGACAAAGGAAAGTGAAACACCCATAGAAGAGGGGTAACGAAAGGTGTCATTCACAGGTAATCCCACAACCGGGACCTTCACAAGTGAGAAAAAAGTATGTACAATTCTCTAAAATGATTAGGAAAATCCCTAGTTGTATTTGGGTTTCAAATAGCGTTTAGCCGTCCCCGTCGGCATGAACTATTGAAAGAGAGATAGGGAAAGAAATACAATTTTTTTGGTAGTGACATAAAGTTTGGAAGGCCCTCCCACCCTGTAAGCCAGCGTCGCCGGATGACTGGTCTGCACCAGTTAACACCCTGGCGAATGTGACAAAAAAAAAGGGGAGTTGGGCCGGTATTTGTATATCGGTCCTTCGTCTTTTACTATACACTGATGTCACTCTGGTAAATGTAATTTGAAGAAAAAAAAAATATTAGACGTAAGTTTCTTGTATTAGATAGGTGACGAAGAAAAAATTAGAAAAGAAAGGTAAAGAATAACGGGAGGAAAACAGTAATAAAAGGGGGGGGGGGGAGGCTAAGTAAGTGAGGACGGACCCAGAAAAGGCCAAGTCTTTCTCCTCGTTACTTCATGTGCAATAAGCCATGAAGTTAAAATACCGTCTTTTAAACCATTCAACAAATTTAATCAAAATAAACCAGATAACTTTAATGTGTTTTAATATGGCAATTGCATTCTCAACTTACGTTAAGCGAAATAAATATGTAGTAATCATACAAACTGAGTAGTTAACGTAAGGTTTGAAAATATACATAATATTCATTTTTTAGTCATATAATATTTATATAATTTTCGTTTTGTTTTTTTTTTAACATTTCAGAGTTATAAATTGTTAGCCATTTATTATTTTATAAAAGAAAATAAGAAACATATTAGAAATATTAGCTAAAATAAAGGGTTCCTTGAATAAAAAAAACGTTTCCACATTTGATTTAATATTGTTGCCAAACAAGTTATTTTTTTGTAGTATAACAAATATTACTGACTAGACCCAATTATTATTTCTTTATATAAATCCAACATTTTGGTATGCATTACAAGATTTAATTATTAAAGGATTTAAATAATTTACGTTAAACAGTTGTAAATAAACATTTCCTGCATTCATTGTTTGTCCCTTAAAGGATTTTATCTTTTAAACATTAATAATTTCATAAATTACATAAGTCTCTTAAATTTATTAAATTAATAATATAAATAAATTTGTTTTAGAATTACTTATATTTTGTTTAATTAAAAAAGATAAGCATACAAAATCTTCTAAATGTAATTAGTCTGTATCAATTAATGAGCGGTCAAGTGTGGGTGACCTCTTTGTATGCGTAAAACAGCTTTCATGTGCAATAAAATCTGTTCACAAGTGTAAATTGAACCAAAAGCTGAAAGTAAAAGAGCAAATGCCTAGCAGTTGAGAATAGCAGAAGACTTTCCTATACATCTTCCTTCCAGATTAGTTCCACAAATGGACACATTTGAATGCCCATTTTTTTTTTTTTAAATTCAACTTACTGCATTTTAAAATCGCCAATATTCTTTTTTTTTTAAATATCTACACTTAAGAATGGTATGAATAAATGAGTCCATTAATTTGAAAATTTTGCCTTTGATTAGAAAACTCCGCTTTGAGTGTTTCGATGCTCTTCTGAGAAAGCCCAACTATCTATCTTAATATAATGGCTCCTTCAGTCTCGAGAGACAGTGGATGCCTTAATATACGCCTTAATTTAGGGATGTACATGTAGTTAAATGTTTTGAAATTGATTTCACGGCAAGATCTGTCCAGTTAGTTCCAATGCAAATCCATTCCAGAGGTTCTTGTAAATGCAAGTTCAACTCACTGAAATGTGTCGCTATGTCATTCAGAAACATATGAAAATGTTTTTTTTTTTAATCAATAAAAACACTTCTTGAAGGTCTTTCGTGTGCCATTGAAAAACGCTCTGCCTGCCAAGTTGGCAAGCATGCCTTAATTTGCCGACCTCTGCCTACAATTTTTAAAGCAATACTTAGATCTTTTAGAGTCTTTAGAGCATTCAAAGAATGAAACAATCACTAATGTTTGGAGAAAAGTAACAATAAAGCCAAATATTATTGCACGGGTGCGTTTAAATTTCTGTTGTTCAAAATCAAGCTTACTTTGTGTTTTGTCAATAAAAAAGAGACCTGTTGGTTTGTTCGCCGGACTGTCAACCGACGTGTCGCGGGTTCCCTGCCGCCCTGCAGGAATTATGGGCCTAGTGGACGTAATAGGCTAATCTTCTGTCTATGTAAAATCTAAATAAGTATATAAACATACATGAATATATTAACAGTATCTTACAAACCATTGCAATATTTTACCTGAGTAATCCAGCAATTGGTTGTTATAATCTGATTCTTCTCATCCTGAAAATACAATAAAAGTTTACAACGCTATAAACTCAAGTGTGCATAGTGCTGAGTAAATACTTATGTAAATGATTAATCTTATGTTGTGTAAATAATAAATCAAACAAGGTACACGAGTTGATCTTAGAAGTCAAGTTTTGTGTTATGTCTAAATCTCGCTAAGCATTATCAAAGTTTATTGGAATCTATATTTATCTAACTATGTATCTATTACTCTGTCACTCTATCAATCGATGACTCTACCCATCTATCTACAATATCTCTATCTATCTTTCTATAAGTCTATTTATCTATACATTTATTTATCACTCTATCTGGTTATCTATGTATGTTTTTATCTATCTTTCTATCTATCTTTTTATCTGTCCAACTTTATCCCTGTATATATCTCTATCTCTCTATTATTATGCCTGTCTTTTTCTATTTCTGGCTATCTATATACATTTCTACATATCTATCCATCAATTAGCTGTCTATATATAGCCATATATTTTATTCGTTTTCTTCATTATACAGCAAATCATTCAGTCAAACGCGTATTCCTTTCTAAAACATTGTAAAGAACAGCGTCACATAGCCACCAACTGTAATACCCGGATGGTGACCCTTGAATCACGCCAACTAACCAGCTTGAGCTGTCTGGCTAAAAATATTAATTCAACTGGTAACGTTTGGGAAATCTTCCCATGTCGTAAGGAATTCATGAGAAAAACCCAATCACTAGAGGAGGGAACCCAGTGAGGGTAATTCTATATTTCCATGTCTGTGGATGACGTGACAAAACAAAACAAAAAGGAAAAAACAACAACGCTCTATATTGATTGAATATAAATATTTTTAAACACATCTGTGATGTAGGGAAGTGTATGTGTATATATTTATATAAGAGTCAAAATGTTGATTCTTTTTCTTTCGTCAAATTCAGAACCTTAATTTTAAATATTTTTGTTTATATATGTTCCAGCTTAGTCGCTGAAATTGACATCGATTTAACATCTATATGCTACAGCTGGCTGTTTGAAAGAGACGATTACTGCTTCCTAGGCGTAAATGTGGTTTTGAGTTTTATCTTGATTTCTGTTAAGTATTTTAAAGGATTTAAGATAAGTTGTCCTAAATATTTCGAACGACCTTTTACATGAATTTGTCCTTTCAAATGGAATGATAAAACGATTTTTATATTGTGCATATGTCTTTATGGGTATTTAATTATAGGCCTATTACATATGACTGTTACAAGACCTACATCTTTAAGTCTGCCTGTATTGTCATAGTTTACAGTAAATGTCGGTGTTGGTTTCGGACACTGACCGGTGGTTTCGTGTGAGTGTATTTCTGCATTCTGTTTCTAACTGTGATATGTATTGATTCATGCACATTAAGAGTTGTTTCATAGCAGGGAGTGATACATTATTCGCTCACTTCCAATTAACACACTTTCGTTGATTTTTCAATCATGTTTTTTGCGTGCCCCGAAAATAAATAACTGACAAAAAGCTAGATTGTTAATGTATACATTTAAAACAAAACTGAAGTATATAGTTATAACATAACATTATACAAAATCATTATAAAGTTCTTAGATTGGGTACACATAGGCCGGTATAAATAAATATTTGAATGTGTTTGCGAGAGAGTTCATGTATTTGAACAACAAAGTAACAGAAAAATGAGTAGTAACATGCAATTGTCGAAAACTACAAAACCCAGAGATATTAAATGTTGATCGCTGTCCCGTAGAAACATTTCTATAGCTCGCATAGATCATTCCCACTGACCAGTAGAAACATTTCTATAGCTCGCATAGATCATTCCCACTGACACGTAGAAACATTTCTATAGCTCGCATAGATCATTCCCACTGACCAGTAGAAACATTTCTATAGCTCGCATAGATCATTCCCACTGACACGTAGAAACATTTCTATAGCTCGCATAGATCATTCCCACTGACCAGTAGAAACATTTCTATAGCTCGCATAGATCATTCCCACTGACACGTAGAAACATTTCTATAGCTCGCATAGATCATTCCCACTGACCCGTAGAAACATTTCTATAGCTCGCATAGATCATTCCCACTGTCCCGTAGAAACATTTCTATAGCTCGCATAGATCATTCCCACTGACACGTAGAAACATTTCTATAGCTCGCATAGATCATTCCCACTGACCAGTAGAAACATTTCTATAGCTCGCATAGATCATTCCCACTGACCAGTAGAAACATTTCTATAGCTCGCATAGATCATTCCCACTGACACGTAGAAACATTTCTATAGCTCGCATAGATCATTCCCACTGACCAGTAGAAACATTTCTATAGCTCGTATAGATCATTCCCACTGACCTGTAGAAACATTTCTATAGCTCGCATAGATCATTCCCACTGACCAGTAGAAACATTTCTATAGCTCGCATAGATCATTCCCACTGACCCGTAGAAACATTTCTATAGCTCGCATAGATCATTCCCACTGACCAGTAGAAACATTTCTATAGCTCGTATAGATCATTCCCACTGACCCGTAGAAACATTTCTATAGCTCGCATAGATCATTCCCACTGACCAGTAGAAACATTTCTATAGCTCGCATAGATCATTCCCACTGACCAGTAGAAACATTTCTATAGCTCACATAGATCATTCCCACTGACACGTAGAAACATTTCTATAGCTCGCATAGATCATTCCCACTGACCCGTAGAAACATTTCTATAGCTCGCATAGATCATTCCCACTGACCAGTAGAAACATTTCTATAGCTCGCATAGATCATTCCCACTGACCCGTAGAAACATTTCTATAGCTCGCATAGATCATTCCCACTGACCAGTAGAAACATTTCTATAGCTCGCATAGATCATTCCCACTGACCCGTAGAAACATTTCTATAGCTCGCATAGATCATTCCCACTGACCCGTAGAAACATTTCTATAGCTCGTATAGATCATTCCCACTGACCCGTAGAAACATTTCTATAGCTCGCATAGATCATTTCCACTGACCAGTAGAAACATTTCTATAGCTCGTATAGATCATTCCCACTGACCCGTAGAAACATTTCTATAGCTCGTATAGATCATTCCCACTGACTCTAAAGATTCTGGACACCACTGAGAAATCAATGTAATAACAGGATGCAGGGCAGCTCATCTAAATGTAGATGTTACGGACGGCACACCAAGAAACATGAAATCTGTGTCTCATGCATATCAACGACACACCATAGAGCCAGTCAATCTATGTACCATTGACATGAACGACACACCAAGTAGCCAGTCAATCGACGCTATAACTGACATAAACGACACACCAAGGAGCCAGTCTATTTATGTACCATTTACGTCAACGACACACCAAGGAGCCAGTCAATGGATTTTATAATTAACATCAACTACACACCAAGGAGCCAGTCTATCTATGTACCCTTGACTTCAATGACACACCAAGGAGCCAGTCAATCCATGTACCATTGACGTCAACGACACACCAAGGAGGCAGTCAATGGATTTTATAATTAACATCAACGACACACCAAGGAGCCAGTCTATATATGTACCCTTGACGTCAACGACACACCAAGGAGCCAGTCAATGGATTTTATAATTAACATCAACGGCACACCAAGGAGCCAGTCTATCTATGTACCGGTACCCTTGACGTCAACGACACACCAAGGAGGCAGTCAATCCATGTACCATTGACATCAGACACACCAAAGAGCAATTCAATCTTCCTGCTGGGCATATGGACAACACATTAATCACCCTTCAACCCAAGACTCGCATGTTTATGCGCACATCTCCCACGAAACAACACTACGGAAACTAGAAGTATTTTAATACAATCATTCCTCTTATCGTACAGCATCTGTTCTGATAATTCGGCCACGTCATCTCACATACGGCATGTGTTCTGATAACTCGGCCACGTCATCTCACATACGGCATCTGTACTGATAACTCGGCCACGTCATCTCACATACGGCATCTGTTCTGATAACTCGCCTACGTCATCTCACAAGTGGCATCTGTACTGATAACTCGGCCACGTCATCTAACATACGGCATCTGTTCTGATAACTTGGCCACGTCATCTCACATACGGCATATGTATTGATAACTCGGCCACGTCATCTCACATACGGCATCTTGGCTACAAGAATATTCTTCTCCCTCCCCTCTATCGATTTATTTACCACCTCGAGCCCCTCATCTCCTTATGTCTTCATAAAATACTCATCAATTAGACTGTGACATCTGAGCTTCACACTTCTCCACATGGGAAATCAGCATGAATCTGGACAATTTCTAGACATTTTTTTAAACCATGTTTTTAGCATTTTTTTTTTTAAATGTGGAAATGTCCATTATCTCATACACACCCAAAATTAGCATGAAACGCTAAAACTGAATTAAACGAAAAAACAAAACAATTACGGTGAGGATTTGTGTTTTTTAAATAAATTATTCCAGCAACTGAAGAAGTTTAAAGGTAATACTGAAGAAGAGTACAACACGTTGTCTCCAAGATATAGGCCTAGAAATAACAGGAATAACTAGTGCTGTAAAAAGAGTGTTATCTAAAAATAAAGCTAGGGTGAGCTCCCTTGGGGCGACTACGTAAATGTCATTCCACGAACTTTAAAAAATAAACTGCATAAAAACTTAATTAGTGCAGACAACTATCTGTCTTTAAATGTCTTCACCTTAGGATACAATTAGAACAATGAGAGATTTTAAAAAAGTAATACAAGCCTCCAAGCTTTAAATAATGTGTCTTTTTTTTTTTGCCGACAAAAATGTTCAAATGTGGACTTTTCAATCCGTTTTGTTTGTTTCGTGAACAGCCTTAGGGCAATATTTGCATTGATTCGTAAATCAGAAGTTCAACTTTACTTCAAAAATGTATTACTTTGTCAGATTTTTTTTAAATCCCAAAGAAAATTATTGCTCTAGAAAACATTTTTGTTTAATTGATTAAGTGGAAATGAGTAAACCCAGGGTCAGCATAGATCATTTTATTACTACATTGCAGGGATTTGATGAAAATTTTTATAAACAACGGAGATATCCTGACGTAGTTGCCGTCATCGGCCTCGTTTATTGACATTGGCCTTATTACTTGACAGCAACGGGTGACGTTGACCACACCTCCCAATGGCCAATCGATGGACCTTGAACCATTGACATTGATCTGATCAACAAACTCATGACCTTTGACTCTTATTATCACTTCCATAAGGTTAACGAAACTTTGTTCTTCGATAATGGGCGGCGGCTGTGAAGGCTGTGAAGGCTAATGTTAGAATCAACAGTTCAAATTACAAAAACAAAAAACAAAAACAACATACTCCGTCATGTGCATACACCCAATTATTGAACATTGAATCGATCTTTGAATAGATCTTTGAATTTTAGAAATAAATACTTGAATAGCCATCATTATCAAGATTACGGATTGAAACGGCAATTGAATTCTTGCCCCTTTTTTTTTTGAAAAAAAAAAATCCTGACATATTGAACGTAATTTCTTTTAAATGTATTTACTCTCCTTGTGAGTTAGTTTGGAATGAGTATAGTATGTGGGGAAAGGGAGGGGGGAAACAGCAAATACTTATATTCAAAAAAAGGTCCTAAGATAACATCGTCTAATACATTTTAGCTAGAGTTAACTTTAAAAGTTAATAAACTATTCCTATAGCAAGTATTGTGTAAGACATGTTGTGTTTAAAAGCTTGCACTTAACAAATTATTCTCTATTTGTATATTTCCCCAAAACTCTTACTGGATTTATCTGTTCAAACAAAGTTCAAATGAAATATCTTCTTACCCCCCCCCAACTTCCCCTTACCCCATTTCATTTCCCATTACCCAAACCCTCACTTTTATTCATCTCTCTTATATTGCCTTCTAAATGTATTCTAATTACATTAGAAGCCAAAGTGAGACGATTAGAAGCTTATATTAGCATTAAACATATTTCAGTAATATTCTATTTCCAATGCAAAGTTTAACTTTAAAAAAAAAAAAAAAAATATATTTCTCCTATGGAAAACGAAAATGTAATTTTGTTATCTCACAAATATTTTATCTAGGGAATTACCAATGGAGAAAAAAGTTCTATTTTTATTAACGTCTAGATCTATATAGATCTGTAAGTATAACGTAGACGTTTTAAGATAAAAAAAAGTATCAAGGATTAAATAGGTAAAATGCCCAGCCTTGCATGTGATTGGTCTAATTAGTATTTAAATAATGTCATGCAGTTTGTATATCGTACAATAGAATGGTAGGCTACACGCATGAGCTAACTGCCTTCAGATAAATAGGAGGAAATGTTTTCAGAGTGTGATAAGGTAAATTCTAGATTTAAAAAAATGAATAGAGATTTATGTCTAAATAAGCGTCTTTTAAATCCTGTGAGCTACGAAGCGTATTAAACTCTGGTCCTATGATCAATGTGTGTTGGTAAATCGCAGGCATGCGACTTATGTAATTGGTAAACTGTGTTCCTGCGATCTGTGGGCCGTGGTGTATGTAGCCCACCGACGAGTTTCCAAAAGCATACTTATGTTAAACACCATTTTAGGCCGATATATTGAATGTTTTAAGTAGGCAAAAAGTGTGTTCCAGTGTATATAGTGTATCTATCATTGCTACCTTTTAGTCTGGGCTAGATACATTTTTAAAAAAGGTCCATTAAATCAATTTCTTTAGAATGTGCAGAAAATCTGTACACAAAAGTGCAGCCTTTAACTGAAATGTGATTGGCGCATAGACGTCTGCAATAACCACGTGACTTTATTCAACCAATCCAGACAAGCTATTGAGTAAATATTTCTTATTTTCATAAAACTTGAGCGTGCATTTAATGAAGGTTATATTTTCCAACTAATAACAATAACAGCTTCTGTAAATTTTGTGCCAGCTTAGGAAGGCTGGGCGATACGATAAGGATTTGTTACAGATCTAACTATTTTAATAAGTGTAGATAAAAATACTAGGATAAAAAAGGAAAGGTTATCATCCCATAATTATAGTATGGCAGTATTTAAATTAAACTAAATCGATGCCAACTCTCAGTCGAATGCTCATACCATGACAAGTAAATTAAAGGAATTAGCCGACAATCTGATTATGGTTGAAAGAAATTTAAAAACAGGTCAGAGGTCAAAGATCTTTCACTCACCAGGTCTATAATTTGGGCCAACGCCACGTCGTACGTTATATTCAAGGCCTGGCTGCTCTGCAGACTTGGCTTGACCTGCTTGTTGTAGCTCTTGGTCAGGTCACGTACAAGCCTGTATTCATGGTCACTGCCATAGGACGTAGTACTGTCACAAATACCTGAAATATACACAGAAAACATAAGACGTAGTACTGTCACAAAAACCTAAAATATACACATAAACCATAACACGTAAGTACTGTCACGAATACCTGAAAAATACACATAAAACAGAAGACGTAGTACTGTCACAAATACCTGAAATATACACATACACCATAAGACGTAGTACTGTCACAAATACCTGAAATATACACACCATTAGACTGTCACTTATACCTGAAATATACACACACACCATAAGACGTAAGTACTGTCACCAATACCTAAAATATATACACACATTAAGACGTAAGTACTGTCACTAATACCTGAAGTACACACATACACCATAACCGTAGTACTGTCACAAATACCTGAAATATACACATCATACGGCTTACGTAGTATATTGTTATTCAATAATACCTGCTGATATTCCTGAGACTGAGCACTGTTAAACAAATATTATCATTGGTGTGAAGTGTAAACGTTATTCTGTTGTTTAAAATTTTTCTCTTGTAATTGTTTGTTTTAAAAATACTTATAGTTTATAATACTGACGCTCCTTCTATAAAGAAGATTATTACATCCTACGCTCATCCATGGTCAGAGTCTAGTCTTGCATTTTTATTAAGTTTTAAATGATGTTAATTTACTGGTTTTCCTGGTCTGTTTAGGTAACCCATTCAATGCCCGAAAGCCACTATTGGGAAGAAAGGGTACTTATATGAATTTCTTCTCGCATAAGGGATAAGATAAGGCCAACAACTCTACTCACATGTAACATAAAAAAGGCCAACAACTCTACACACATGTAATATACACAAAGGCCATAAAATATTCTTCACACATGTAATATACCCGAAGGTGAAAAATTCTACCCACAAGTAATATACCCAGAGGTGAACCAATCTACACACATTTAATATACACAAATGCCATAAAATATTCTTTACACATGTAATATACCCGAAGGTGAAAAATTCTACCCACAAATAATATACCCAGAGGTGAACAAATCTACACACATGTAATATACCAAAGGCCAACAACTCTACGCAAATGTAATATACACAAAGGCCAACAACTCTATCCCCATGTATAATACCCAAAGACCAACTACTCTACCAAAACCTTAACCATTTCCTAACATTATTACAATGAAAACACGAGTCAATGGATAGAAAAAAAAAACAATCGTCTTCAGTTCACAAAAATGTGATTTATAACAAGTTTTTTTTTAAATATTGCTTTGAGCAAACTTCTAAATTGAAATGTCAAGATACAATATAGATGATGGAGGAAAAAAAAGTGGACATCTATTTTCCGAACAGTTACGTAATATGTAATAAATTCAATTTATATTTCTCATTTAACGCTATCTTTCTTAGAAATTGTAATTTAAAGAATGTATGTAAACTTTTATATATAGACTAGTGGTTATGCCCGTCAAA
Organism: Anisus vortex; assembly: GCA_949126835.1. Classification (NCBI taxonomy): domain Eukaryota; kingdom Metazoa; phylum Mollusca; class Gastropoda; family Planorbidae; genus Anisus; species Anisus vortex. The sequence continues at coordinate 41,724,174 of OX421492.1, read as the reverse complement.
ATGACGGAGAAACGAACGACTACAATATTACAATATTAGTTAAGTTAAGTTAATATTAATGTTAAGAGAGAAAGAAAAGAGACTATTAAAATGAACGTTTCTTTTCGGTATTTAGTTTTTGTTCTTTTTAATTGTTTCTGACCCTGGCATATGCATAATAATTGTTACTGTCAAGCGTCTGATATTATAACGTAGCAAACAGTTGTGTTGACTTGACTTGTTATTAAAAATAGCCTATTAAATTAACAATAATATACTATCTAAAAGAAAAAAAAACCACAATACCAAACAATAAAAGGTAAATAATAAAAAAAGCGTAGAAAATAATATTTCAATACAATACAAACTAAAGTGATAACGATTTTTTCGGTATTTAATTTTTGTTCTTGCTTATTGTATTAATAAAACAGTGTTGAGAATGTTTCTTTCGGTATTTAGTTTTTGTTATGTTTATTTGTTTCTGGTCGACCTTACTCTGGCATATGCATAAGAATTGTGGCCTCAAGGACTGGCGTAGTGTGTAAACCGCCGATACATTCCCATTAAGAATACACTGGCGGGCGAACGCATGGGGCACAGGGGGAGGAAGCAATGGACGCTGCAATCCCGTCTCGAGAACCACCCGGTGCCTGGATGCATGTACCTATAGTATAGGATTTGTGCTACCGGGTGACAGTGCAGGTATACGGGCGAGCCACTACGATAATGATCCTTAGGGGAACCGCAGTGAACGATCGCTGGGCTGCGGAAACCTTCCCCGTTACACGGCACGCCACGCCTTGGGCGTGTCGTTGGGTGGCTGGAGCCTGGACAGAGATTGCTCAATCCTAAGCGTTACGCCCTGGACACAAGAGCCGAAAGGCTAGTCCGGGTATTTTAAAGAGACTTTTAAATTCGATATTAAAATGTAGCGAACAGTTGTGTTGACTTGACTTGTTATTAATTATATTAAATGAAAAATAATATACAATCTGAAAGAAAAAAAACGTAAATACAAAACAATAAAAAAGGTAAAAAATATTTAAAAAAAATAGAAAATAATATTTCAATGAAATAAAAACTAAAGTGAGAAAGATTTTTTCGGTATTTAATTTTTGTTCTTGCTTATTGTATCAATAAAACAGTATTGATAATGTTTCTTTCGGTATTTAGTTTTTATTTTATATATTGTTGCTGTCAATCTTATGGTACCCGGTATTTGAAAGTAATCATTTATAAGCCAAACTTGTTTTTTTATAATTCGTATCATTTAATTTATAGGGTGTATAAAGTCGCCTTTTAAAGGATATTCTCCAATAACAACGTAAATCCATTAAATAATTAAAACATTTGGTTACTTTTACTTAAAAGGATAATGCAAACATCAATAATGAAAAAATAATTTCATAGACATTACGTCATACGCTAGTATTTTGTTTAAAGTAAACCATTGAAACTCTCTAAGCCAAATTGCAGTGCGTAGCTTTTAAAAAAGGTCTCGCCACATTAAAAAAACAACAGTAGAATTGGGAAAACCCGGAAAGACCCTCGCGTTCAACATAGTGAATGTCGCGTTCAATATAGTAAATGAACGGAAATGGCCATTTGCTATGTACCGTTATATTTATTTGCATAGATGGATATGACATTTTGGATTTTTTAAATCAACACATTTATGATTATAAGTGATAAAATAAAATTATCTTTTGGAGCACGTTTTCAATTTATACATTTAATTTTTGGCCCGAATAGTCAAACGGCTTAGGAGCCTATAGCGAACAAACATATATATAAATATATATATATATATATATATAAACAAACATATAAACAAACTCACGGTAATTATATATGTTGATTATATTTTTGGATTTAAATTCTTCTTTTACTAAATATTTGAATATATTTTAGTGCTTTTTTCGTTTGTTTGCGAATCAGCCACATAAAGTTAATAATAACATTTTTTTATATAGGTCTTTTCCCATGTTATTGCATATTATATAATCTATGTATATATATATATGCAAGCTAAATTCCCCGACGTTGCCCGGTGTGAGGGGGGGGGGGATAAAAAAAAAGCCTTGTATAAGCATCACATAAAAATTTCTTCAACTACAATGAACAGAAAGATATAGACTCTAGATCTAAAAATTAAAAAAACTAACTTTTTTTAATGAAGACATTTATATATTGTCATCGGGTAAAAATTAGGCAAGTCTTTATATTTAACAAATATCTAAATTTCCAGGTGTTGCTCGTAGATTTACTTTTATTTTTTTGAAGTCATTGAAATTTTAAAAAAATGTTGAAAAAAGGTATAGACTAATTAGATATCAAACCCGGGTCGCCCACATGGTAGTCCGATACGTTATCCACTCAGCTAGCGAAGACACATGTCCGATGTGAAATCGCAAAACTAAAACATGTGACATTAAGGCCACGTGTCTTTAAATTTACTAATTTGAGCTTTTTATATAAATAGATATGTCATTGAGATGAATGAAATGGAGACTATCCGATTCAAGATGAAAGAATCGTTATTCACAAAATATAGTGTAGGCCTATTTTACATTATATTGCCTTACGAATTCTGTCTACTGGAAGTTTTTTTTATTAAGTCCAAGAAAAGATGATATCAACTATTTTAGTTTTTTTGCTTCTGTAGCTTAGCTACGCCTTTAGCCACATTCACTAATTTGAGCAACTCTTTGGTCCTTTGGATGGTGGAGATTTTTCCATGCTTTACTCATTAGCGATGTCACACACACACACACGTACGCCATTTTCATGTTTCGTAATTATTTCTTTCTTTACCTCCGCTGTTATAAGTTTCTGCCTTATGGCAGCACCGCTACCCTTCTTCAAACTCATAATTGATGGAGTTAACAAGGAACAAAACGAAAGAAATAAACTGAACACAGTGTCAATGCTAAAGGATCTTGTACTGCTGTGTAGTTAGACCAATGTTAATACTGTGTAGCTTTTGATTGTTCTGTACCCCATCGTTTCTCTCCAGCGTTAACCCTTGCTAGTATATCCCTGTCGCCTTCGTTCGTAACCTGAGGCACTGTTCGTTACCCAAGAGCAAAATGTTTTCAAGTTGCTGTTCGTAATCTGAGGCACTTTTCATTACCCACGACCAACACTTTGTCAAGTTGTTGTTCGTAACCCGAGGCTCTGTTCGTTACCCAAGACCAACATGCCAATGCTGCGAGCCAATGAAAATCGCTCTGCGTGCCAAGTGTGGCACGCGTTGCGAAGGTTGCCGATCCCTGCTCTAGACTTCCGGTTTAGTAATTTGCTATGATTTTTTCTATGGATAATTAAGATTAAAATCGACAGTTTTTTTTATAGCGGAAACCTTTATAGCAATCATAAGAGCGTAGAAGTAATTTAAGACAGCCTTATTGGTTGCGCACGAAAAAAAGAACACAAGATCTAAAAATAGAGCAAACGTTCCATCTTATTATAGTGTTTGATCAAAACAACGCATTCTTTTAATATCTTGCGTCAGTCTTCTGGATAGATCAGCAGCAATTACTGTTTGTTATTTTGCTAATATTATCATAATAATAATATTATCTAAACCACATACACACATAAGGTTTCACTCACTACACACACACACACACACACATAAACACATACACACATACTCACACACACACATACAAACACACACACGTTGACTTAATATTCTCTAAACTCCAAAAATAAACATCGAACTGTACATTAAAAATTAAATCCATTAATTTTTGCAGTAATTTCAGTTTTTCTAAATGCAACGAAAAAAAAAAAAGAATAGATTTTTCATCAATTTAAAAAACGTTCATCTCAATTTTTTATCTACGTGAATATCTACACTGTTGTTTTCTTGTTTATGTTTATTTAACTGCAATTAATTTTGTCGCCGAAATAATTCATAATTCTTCTATTCACTAATTAGAACTTCATATTTCTGGGATAAAATGTCATGTCAATTATGCAATCATCAGTTTAATTATTTATTCGCCTTTTCTGAGGAGCGGAAATTAAATTTTCTAAAAGACGAATCTTGACGATTACGTGTTTGTATATAAATTCAGGAATAAACAAATAAAACTTTTTTTTAACGTTATTTTGATACGTCAGTCCAATATTTTCGTAGTTGTTTTTTTTTAACTGGAACTTGTCTGATACATGTAGGCTAGTAAAGAAACGTATTGGTTTTATGGAAAATATCCAATTGGTTGACATATTGAATCACATTCCTATTGGGCTGATCATGATCATTACGATTTAACATCATTTAAAATAGTAATACAAATGCAGGACTAGACTCGGGCTACGGATGAACGTAGGATGTAATAATATTCTTTGTAGAAGGAGCGTCTGTAATATATAAGACGGGCAATATGTGACACAACTATTAGTTACACTGTCTTGTGAAGCTACAACACAATAGACGGGCCTTATGTGACACAACAATTAGTTACACTATCTTGTGAAGTTACAACACAATAGACGGGAAATATGTGACACAACAATTAGTTACACTAACTTGAGAAGTTACAACACAATAGACGGAAAATATATGACACAACAATTAGTTACACTGTTTTGTGAATCTACAACACAATAGACGGGAAATATATGACACAACAATTAGTTACACTGTTTTGTGAATCTACAACACAATAGACGGGAAATATATGACACAACAATTAGTTACACTATCTTGTGAAGCTACAACACAATAGACTGGCAATATGTGACACAACAATTAGTTACACTATCTTGTGAAGCTACAACACAATAGACTGGCAATATATGACAAAACAATTAGTTACACTATCTTGTGAAGCTACAACACAATAGACTGGCAATATATGACACAACAATTAGTTACACTATCTTGTGAAGCTACAACACAATAGACTGGCAATATATGACACAACAATTAGTTACACTATCTTGTGAAGCTACAACACAATAGACTGGCAATATATGACACAACAATTAGTTACACTATCTTGTGAAGCTACAACACAATAGACGGGCAATATATGACACAACAATTAGTTACACTATCTTGTGAAGCTACAACACAATAGACGGGCAATATATGACACAACAATTAGTTACACTATCTTGTGAAGCTACAACACAATAGACGGGCAATATATGACACAACAATTAGTTACACTATCTTGTGAAGCTACAACACAATAGACGGGCAATATATGACACAACAATTAGTTACACTATCTTGTGAAGCTACAACACAATTTTATCCGAAACACGTGACAAACTATGACAAGGTTCCAGTAGAAGAGAACAACACAACGTTGCCAATGTGGTACAGATTAGGAATGTTGAAGAACTTTATGGCCCAGATTGAATCCCACCCCCCGTTCCCCCCACCTATTTTTGTTGGCTGGGGGAGGCGGGGCGCTCAATATACCTAAAATTCTACCCGACACCATTAAATTAAATAAACTAAACACAACTGATTCACCTTTGAAATATTATCCTGACTCTAAATGATACCTTTATATCAGTCACCACCAAACTTATCTATACAAACAAGTCATGTTTACATAACAATAGACAATACAACAGTTATTTTACAAGACATCCCTATACATGTTTTCGTAGACACCACAAGACTGACTCTAAAAGTCCACCGATTTCTGCACAGCCACACACAGGCAGATACCCACGCACACAGCCACAGACTCACACGAAATGTCTGTCTTAAAGTAAGACATCACAAAACTATCATCGACAAAGATCGATTCAGCAGCTGGTTAGAAAAAAAAAGAAGAAATAAATGCAAAGACAACAAACTCCAAGTGAAGTCTGAGAGAAAAAGTTTGACTTACAGTAGAGCGTGCCACTCCACACAACCCACACCAGGAGCCAGACGTCCATTCTGATTGGCTGAACACTGATGTTTATGGCTGGTCATCTGGTCACAAATTTACATGTCAATAAATCTCGCCTCTAGTAACTTTATCCGATACAAAGGAAACAGAGAAGGGGAAAAAAGAGCTGAACATCTTAATAACCCACGTTTTGAACAGCTTCCGTAATGTTTAGCCTGTCATTCCGTAATGTAAATCTGACGTCGTATTTTTTTCCTCTCTCCAAATGTAAATTTGAAAAAAGTATAACACAAAATGGAAAATGGAATTTATAAAACTATTCACATTTCTTTGCATAGAAGAATTGAATTCTACTTATTTTTTTTTTTTACGAATCTAAATCTAAATAAAGAAATTATCCAACAGGGAATGTTTTATTTCCAAATCACAAAGAAACACATCTATCTCTATATATATACAACAAGTTGTAACAAATCGTTTAGTTAATCCAAAGAATTAAAGGCCAGAACGGCATTAAAGTGTTCAAAACACTGACAGTATCAGCCCAGACGCCTTCATTGTTATTCAATGTATCCACATGTAGAATATGTTGTACTCCCATACTGCGACTGACAACTATCTTTGTAAAGCTGTCATAAACACACACACACACAAATGAAGTTTGAACACTAACACAATGCAACGGATGACTCCAGTGTTTAAATCTCTGGAGCTGAAGTCTGATTATTCCAGAAGTGTTGAATGCGAGCTCGACGCTTTCCCTGCGTTATGGGTGTTGCAGGGAGTTGGCGTGGCAAGTGTTGGACAAACAGCAGCAGGTAACAGGTAAATGTTTTCTCTCAGCAACAGGTAAGCCTGGCAGACGAACGTGCTTTTATTCTGGAAATAGATAGAAAATATAACATGAGCTGTTTGGAGGCGGTTACAAAAACTGTAGCCATGAAATTGGTTGGCTCGCTTACACAATATAATTGTACATAATAAGCGTTTAAATTGTACACTAGAACCTAGAACAATGAGGATTGAACATAGGAAGTCTCGGAGGAAAAGATGATTAGATCAGCTTGATTTAGAACTTCCGGATTTTTCTGGCGTGGTTTCAATTTTGAAAAAAAATCTATTGAATTGGTTCTTTGCTCTAAAGATGTCTTAAAAAAATGTTATAACAAAATATGACGTTAGTTATAGGCTATTGCATTTTTTTAATTGTGAAAACGTATATCTAATTTTATATAATTTTAGTTTGATACATTGTATAAGCAAATATATAGTTTTATTTGTGTACAAGTAATTGATAAATGTATACTTAGTTAAATTAGTTGTGTACATCCAATTACGTATTTGAATATATTTTTTAGTGTAGCCTACATGGGGCATGGCGGGGCAGCGCGTTCGTCTGGCGTACCAAAGTTCGAATCCTGGTGAAGACTAGGATTATTGTTTTTCCTGAGGGTGTCCCTAAGGGTGTCCCTGAGGGTGTCCCTAAGGGTGTCCCTGAGGGTGTCCCTGAGGGTGTCCCTGAGGGTGTCCCTGAGGGTGTCCCAAAGGGTGTCCCTGAGGGTGTCCCTGGGGGTGTCCCTGACGGTGTCCCTGAGTTTACCCAGGTCTGATGGGTACCTAACAATATTTGGGGTAAAATAAAAGTGGCTGAGCATGGTGCTGGCCTCACATCTCCTAGTATTGTGCTGGCCTCACATCTCCTAGTATTGTGCTGGCCTGACATCTTCTAGTATTGTGCTGGCCCCACATCTCCTAGTATGCTGTGGCCACAGAAACTGGTGAACGCTGCCTCATCGGCCCTATGATGGATTTGGTCCGACGGGTACTTTACTACATGTTATTAGGCCTACTAAATGTATAGTTTATTGAAGGGTATCTTTTACTTAAATAGTTTCTCAGATTGAGTCAAGATTACATGATATTACTGTCGGGTTTAAAGGAATTAAAAAACACACTGATATAAACTAATAGTTACCTACAATCACATTACCTGTTGTATATACTTAAAAAACACACAAAAAGATTGGCTAAACAGTAGTTGCTCTATGTATTGCTATGTCTACATTTAGCAATCATTTAATAGTCGTTCTTTTTTATTATTTATCACTCAACAAACTTACAACAGCTCTCTAGTTTCTTTTAAATGTACAAAGTAATCAAAATAAAATTTCAATATACTCCCAAACTATTCAAAACCTAATCATTTATTTAGTTCCTGCATAGAATATTTAGTTACAAATTTCTTTCTTTCTTTTCTACAGATCAATAGAGCGTTCTCAGTAGGCGGAGATTAAGTTTTTTGTGTGTAAATTTAGTGACGTATTTGTGTAAACATAGAACCCACTTGAGGTACAAACGTAACGTGGTGAAAGTGAAGTACTTCTTTATCATGCAAAATTCTCATCTGAATATTGGCTATCCTACTCAAAAATAAGGAGGTAAATAGTAGTACTGTAGATTAATTGATTAATGTGATTAGGCTATGGCCGGCTAGACCTATTTACACTTTCAATTTCACTTTATAGGCCTACACTTTTAATGTTTCGTAGGCTAGGCTACGATGTCAAGTGATATTGTTGGTGAATAGGCTATCTAGTCAAGTCACTATTAGGCTCACATCGTCTATGATCTATGTCTATGATAATAATAAAATAGCCTATTTTATTTAACATACATAATACAGCTTAAATCTTAATAAGACTTAAAACACAACACATCATTTAAAAAAAGCTCGAGCCTATATGAAACTTTATTAATACAGCGGCCATATTTAATTGTACACCATTACTCAAAGTAAACACAAATCACGTGCTTTTTGTCACGGGATTGCAAACGCCCTATACTCAATCTAGTAGTTTCTGTACATCTGCGAAGGTCATGTAAAACCCGATGTAAAATTTATGTCGTCAGTGCTGCAGGTGGTCCCAAAGATATTAAATGTTGCAGTACGTTTTTTGACTGACATGTTTGTAGAAAGTTTTCTGATGGATGAATATATATATAGCTAATGTAATTTTTCAATGTATTAAAGTACTGGCACTGTGCCTTTACAAGCTTATGTGGCGCCCCAGGACAAAAGTTTCAGCGCCGCCCCACTTGCATACTGTCAATGCTTGTTTAGCGCTATATTGGCTATATTTAGATTAGATTTTCTGCCCCTCCTCCTGAAGTGCCGCCCCCGAGCACATGCCCCCCTTCCTATGTGAGGGCATTGCTGGCGTACCGAAGGTCCTGGGTTCGAATTACGGTAAAGTATTTGTTCCCGGTACTGGAGACTTTCCCTGAGTCTACCCAGATTTAATATTTATTATATAATATAGTCAACACGTTAGTTTAGTTTATAACTCTACACAACATCATATCACTACGGTGAAAAAGTTTTCAGTCATTATTAATTTTTTTTTTATTACGTGCCTTTATATTAACTTAGCTTTCTTTTTTTCTTACAATTTAGCTGGCAAAACCCAATAAATGAATATAAACGTCAAAATTGTGTTAACTTTATTTTATTTTATCTTTCTAATATATTGTCAATACGTTTATTTTGATTTTAAGTGATTATTTTTAAAGCTTAATTATGTGCTTTTAAATGTCCTTCTCAATAGCTGAAAACTAATGAACATTTTCTTGTATGATAAATTGTTTGTGTGCGTGCATGTCTATTTTTATAAGTATATTTCTGTGCTTGAGTGCAAATAATTATTTTATATTATTTAGAATATGCTGAAAGACAAAACATCTGTAATCAAAACAAATTTCCATTTGTTTGTATCAGTAAATAAATCTTATCTTATTTGTATTTTTTCTTACTTTTCTTACAAAACTAACTTTCATATGGAACATACTGCTTCAGACTCTGAGATATTTTAAGACGAAATAGTCTTTTTTGAAGAGTTTAAAGGCATTTATTCTCGTTAACTAGTGGTTGTGTGCCTTGCTCACAGCTACGTCTAACATTGCAATTTATACAAAGTGGGCACTGAGCAAACGAAAGACTATAATAAGATGGACCGCTTGCTTTAATATTTCTGCTATTTGATGACTCGAATATCTTCTTATCGGAATTTTCGATCACATCAAGTCCTCTAGACTTCCGGTCTGGTAAATCGATAAGATTTTCTCAATGAAAAAGTAAGATTAAAACCGTAAGTTGTGTACAGTGGGCGTATATAGGTAAGTTCAGGAGTCATTAAAGATAGTGTGCACACGGAAAAAACAAGAGCAAGCAATCCATCTTATTATAGTCTTTGAGCATACTAAATGTAATATCATAGAGAGAGAGGCGCTATAGAAATAACCATCATCATTAAAGCGCACAATCTTTGGAATGCTAAATTAAAATATATTTATATAAAAACTTTGAATTTGGGAGTTGTTTATTTAAATAATTTTTTGGCTAAAGCAAAGTTGAACCGGTTAGTTAATTTAAAACTATTTATCGGAAAGTTTTTTTTTTCCATCTCTAATTAGCCTACGTCTTGAAATACGTAGACCACATGACTGAATTTGTATAAATAATAACAAAAAATATTAAATATCTTGCTATAAAACATAACTAGTTGGGCATCATAAATATTAAATTTGACACTTTAATTAAAGGGAGATAAATTTAAAAAAAAACACTCAAAAGTTATCAACCACACAGTAACTCTTCAGATAGCAGAGTTTACTTACAACTTTCGAAAGCTTGGGAGTTGTATATCAGAGATGCTCGATAAAGATCACGTGTCCCATGACTAACCAATCATAAACAGAAACCCACAGACGGCCTTTTGATCGCACACATACACACACTCACAATAAATTACACATCACAGAAGCCAGATGTAGTGAGTAGCCGCCCACTTAAGTACACTTCCATCAACCTATGACCTCTCTTACACACAGACAGTTCCACAAACCTTGATACTCACGCCAAAAAAAATATTTAAAAAAAGAAATCCCAAGTACATGATAGTCACCTCCAGACTTGTCTACCAAAAAGCGCGGCCTAAGTAAGAAGACTATACAAGGTCAACATTGTTCCATATCGACCAGTAAGTAGAATCTGAAGTAGTCCAAGAGAAAACTAATGTCACACATAGAGCCAAAGTCACTTAACGCTACACCGGATTGTCACTTTCTGAATTGGGGGGCCTCGTCCGAATGGACACACCGGAAGAGGTTGAAAAGAAAAAGAAGAAATCAAGTCGCAAATGGTGTTTGTCCATCATGTCATCGCTAGTCGAGAATCGGGGTAAAGGAGAAATAAGACTTAGATGACTTAATTGAAAACTACTTGGTGAAATGTGAAGTTCTTTTCAGATGGTGAGTTCAACAATGTTTAGATTGTATACAATTTTTATACCCGCCAGTAACCGATTGAAATCTTAAGTTATCTGTTGTTTTTTTTGTTTTTGTGGTCATATTAATAGTATTACTATGTATGTCTTAGAATAACAAACTCACACCACTCATTGCTTAATATTTTACAAACGATTCGTCTATACAGAAAAGTATTGTGACCTACGCTTTGCCGTAGTTTGAGTCTGGTCTTATTGAGATTTTTTTCAAACTTGGTGTTTTCCGCTGCAGTTAAGTTAATCCCACAGTACATAGGAAAAACCTAAACAATTTCCAAGGCGTGGAGTGAAATTCCGCGGGTTGCGGTAAATCGTGGGCGAAAGTCAGGCTTGTCAATTCTTGGCTAGTCGTAGCCCAACTTTCTCCATCCGTTCTCTTCCTGTGGGATTGAGATAAACAAAGCTAATCGCTGGTGGGTGGTCTTTTAAAAAAAATTAAATACAATATATCATCCTACACAACATTCTTGGGCTTTTAGCTAGATTGCAAGAGTGGCTCTGAACCCAGTCAATTCGGACCAAACTGATCATAGGGCTGGTGAAGAAGCGTTCAATAGTTTCTGTTGCCACGGTATACTAGGGGATGTGTGGCCAGCACAATGCCCAGCCGCCTTTACTTTACCCCAACTGATGTCAGGTACTCATCAGAGCAGGTAGACTGAGGGAGACCATCAAGTCCCGGGAAAGAAATACTAGCCTGCGTCAGGGCTCCCCAGAGCCTTCGGATCACTAGTCAAACGCGCTGCCACTCGGCCAACGTGTTCCCATAATAAGAACAGTATTATTCCATTAAATTCTATTTTCTATTTCTTGTCTATTAAAATAAAAGAAACTCTAGATTGGAGAAAGTAGGTTTGGTAAGATCATATACAGACGCCACATTCATGTTAGGGACAGGGCGCGCATAAGTGGTTTTTACGGTGCTGACATTAAAAAAATATAAACAAGGAAATTGGTTAAAAAACGGATAAATAAATAAATGATAAATGAAGTGTAACAAAACAAAATTGCAAATTACATAAAATAATGTGTTATAACGGCTCATAATAACATTTTATACGTGTAATTATTACTAATTGATCAAGGGGGCTGAATTATTTAATTACATATTAATTATATCAAGCTACATTAACATCAAAATGGGAAGCTATTCCTAGCTGGCATCGTGACCTAGACACACCATCACTGTATATGACGACCTACGTTAATAATGTACGGTGTTAGGTACTCGCTCGGTGTATACGTGTGTGCATGTGTATGTGTGTGTGTGCACGAGTATATGTGTGTGTGTTTGTGTTGTTTGTATGTATAGAGCTTAACTGCTCCCCACACGCTATCCACAGAGCTCTGATAATACGGAGCAAGAAATGGGTTGAATGTGATATGATCAGCTAAACAGACAAAGCGATAATGGGCACAGGTGAGCCGTGGAGCGGGGGGAGGGGGACTTGTACAGGTAAACGAAAAGCTATTTAATTTGGAGTGGGGGGGGGAATCATAGTAGAATCTATTTATCATCTATCCATCTATTTATCTATTTATTTATCTATCAATCTATATATCTTTCTATCTATCTTTCATCTTTCTATCTATCTATCATCTTTCTCTTTATCATCTATCTATCATTATCTATCTATCATCTATCTATCTATTTATCTATCTATCTATCTATCTATCTACATATCTATTTAATTATCTATCTATCTATAAAAATATCAATATATCCTCTATCTATCTATCTATAATATATCATCTATATATCTATACTCTGTCATCTATTATATCTCTATCATATATTATATTATATCTATTATATATCTATCATGTATATATCATCTATCTTTCTATCATCAAGCTAACTATCTATATACATATATTGTAACTATCTATCATTTATTTATCTATATTTATATAGAGTCAGGAATAACTTTCTATATCTTTCCCTCTAAATGTAGGTCTATCTATCTCTTTATATAAGCCTATATATATGTGTGTGTGTGTGCTTTTAATCATCTATCTAACTCTCTCTCTATCTATTTATCAACATGTGTCTGTCTTAAAATTCGTCTATACTAATATTTCCAAAAATTCAATTACTACATCAAGTATTCTATGTATTATTTTACACGACTTCAACGGTCTATAAATACACTTACACTTACAGTATCATATATTGACACTTGGCTTGATCTTCAATACACTCACCCACTAACACACCTACACAAACACACACTTACACACTCACCCTCCCTTTACATCTGTAACTCGGTGCCAGGCAAATTTGCTCACATCCTATCGATAAACCAACTTGTATTTTGTCTAAAGAAACTTTTTTTTAAAAATCGATCCTGCAAGGATAGAAAAAAAAATGTGTGACCTTTAGCCCTTTCTGATGATCCATAGACTAGTGCAGAATTGACGAAACTGTAATAGAAAGTGTCAAACATTTTTCTACTGGACTTTTAAAACCATCAATGGAGCGTTTTTTGAAGTAATTGTTTATTTAATGTTGTAATTACATCGTACTGGTCAAGACTTCTTTGAAACATTATCTAGCCCCTTTAAATAGTCACGGAGAGTGACACTGAAGGGTTCCTGACTTTCATTGAGAAAGTGAAATCGTATCGAATCGGCCACACAATCCATTTAGCATGCCGTGGTTACGGAAACTGGTAGACGCCGCTTCGCTAGACCAACGGAAATGTTTTAAGGATACTTTGGCAACATAGATATTCTTTAACTTAAAACTTATTTAAAGGCCCCCCTCCCCCCACACACACTTTACATATTCAACTAGTTAAAGAATGGATTAGACTTTAGACTAAGACTAGTCCTAGACTCCTAACCCATAGTATAAGAACTCCTAACTAATTAATTTATTAATATTTCTTTTACTGATCCACTGTAATATTTTTTTATTCTCCTATTCTTTATTCAATGAAATAACAACAACAATATTTTCAACAATAATTTTGTATTTGTTAAGACGGGACAAAACCCTAACCTTTAACCCATGACCTATTTTACATTTCCCACAATGCTATAGCTTCTTTCTTGCTTCTTTCTTCTATATTTCTCCGAAATCACGAGCATCCCCCCCCCCCACACACACACACAAAGGCGCTAAACGATCTATATGTTTATCTACATGTTGGTCTATCTGTGAAATGCATTCACTTTCTTAACTTAAACAAAAATATCGTTCAGATAGAAAGGAAAGAAAAGAAAGTTAACCTATGTATGACGTCATAGAGGGGGGTAGACGGCGTGACTGTACCAACATAAGTTCAATGTATCCATCCGCTTTCTGTTATAAAATAAAGACTGTAACCTTCACTTGACCTCGTGTGTTGCCATGGAAACGCGGTCAGGCTCTTATATTTTGTTTCCTTCTTCCATCATGGAGCCCGTGAAGTCCGCAGAAGAAATCGTATCATTTGCAGGAAATGAAGGAAGTATACAGCCTGAAAGAAGCTACTTAACCTTTCAGCGGGAATATGTGGCGGGAATTAGCCCCTCGTCATCCTCCCCCCCCCCCCCAGACGTGGTGACGTGCTTCACAATCGGCCGGGAAATGGACAAGCTTTAGGCTGATAGATTACTGTCCCACGTTCAAACTTTTAGAAGTTTTTTTGTGTGGAAAAAGAGGAGGGTATAGTCTACAAGAGAAGCAGGGCTCAGTATAATTTTCCCTTTTCTTTCTCAATTTAAATTTTAGCCCAAAATGTAGTGGCCATGTGTATACCAAAGAATTATCTCCCTTTCCCCCCGATTCCGATCACAAGTAGAATAGGACTCTTAGTTGATTGGTGACTTGTTTACTTGTTATTACAGTTTCAATGATATTAGCAAACAATACCAAACAGAGTTCTGGTAGACTTTATTGCATGGTGCAGGGGTCGGCACATTTTTGATAATAGTGCGCCAAAGTACGAATTTTTTTTATTAATTCAGCGTTCGAACAGCTAATAAGCGACCCTGCTTTTATTATTGTAGAAGACTTGAATTGCCTCTGTGTGTGTGTCTACGTGCCATAAAAATCGCTCTGTGTGCCAAGCCTGACAATCGAGCCTTATGTTTCCCATCCCAGACAAGGGGCATGGAGTACATAATTATTTGAAACCCAATGCCCTACTACACTGCGGGTCGTTAACCGATTGTGGATTGTGATATTAAAGACTTGTATTGAATTTCAATTATTAAAAGGGAAACATTTAGAATCATCATGTAGTGCAGTTTGGTCCGAAAGTTACTTTACTTACTTACTTATACATGACATAAAAGTCTGACCGCTACATACATACAGTGGCGTAGCCAGGTTTTGACGCTAGGGGGAGCGAAATTTTATGAAAAAGGCCCCACTTTTAGCAATTTTTCCAGATTAAAGAATAACTAAGAACTCGTACGTATCAAGTGTTATAAGAAAACCCTGTGCCTAAGGATACACACACTGTATAATAGTGACGTTTTTATTTAACCATTCACGATTCTTTTTCTAGCAGCTAATAGTGATGGGAATTTCTGCAAAATTGATTGCATCTACTGCTCATTTTCGGGATAAACATCTAGAATCAAAAAGTATTTATATAATCAACGCGAATGCTCTATAGAAGGGGTCGGCAACCTAAGGCACGCGTGCCAGACTTGGCACGCAGAACGATTTTTAGCGGCACGCGAGAGACCTCCAAGAATATTGTTTAATGCAAGTGAAAACAACATATGTCAGCATAATTAGTGGGTGCTGCATGGCGAATCACATGGGAATCACACTGGACGTCGACTGTTTTAGTTCAGGAATGTTTGTATGCAAAGCTCCCATCATTGGACTTGCAATCTGTGATTGAATCTATTGTTCAGATAGTCAATTGTATAGTTTCTCAAGTCTCTTCTAGAAGAAAGTCATACGGAGTATAGGTAAAGTCTTGGATATATTCTTTTCTTGTCTGGAGCAATTAATACGTATCATAAAGGAAACAAATGCCGTTATTGAATGAAGAGAACTGACTGTTGAAGCCAATGTTTCTGTATGACTCAACGACACGTTTCAGTGAGTTAAACTTGCATTTACAAGACTGGGTCCAAAAGTTCAAAAGCACTAAACGTGTTGGACAACTGGAATGGATTTGCATTGAAACTCGACATATCTTTCCGTGAAATCCATTTCAAAACATTTAACTATTTCCCTAATTTAAGCCAAATTAATATAGATGTTCATTTTCAGAAGTAAACTAGTTATATTAAAACAATTAACTCGTTTGGTATCACTAGCATCAAATTTGGAGAATTTAATTGAAGGGAGATAATTATCCCGTTTTCTTTACATTAGTATTTCTAATATGTTTCTTTTTTGTTTCCTTTTAAAAAAAATGAATGGCTTACAATTTATAACTCTAAAATGATCAAATTACACAAGATATTTGAAAATTATATTAATATTTTATGACTAAAGAATGTATATGTACATTTTTAAACATTAAAATAACCACCCAGTTTGTATGATTATAAAGTAGCTCTTCCTTATAACTTTCATTCTGTACTTCGTTTCATTTTTTTGGTTAAAAAAATAAAATAAAATAAATCTCAGTTATTCTAAGGATCAAACAATAAAGACTTATATCTATAAGTAGCATCATTTCTTGACAACTAAATTCAAATGTTGATAACTATTAGTGTGTAAGTAGAGTAATGAAATTGTCTATTAATAGCTATGAATGGATTGTTTTTTTTAAAGCTGATAATAACAAACAGGTTAATTTTTAAAAAATATAAAACGATTTAATGATTGTCTATCTTACGCTCCTTATCTTTTGGTCTTGGTCTATTATTTGTAGAATTAGCCTTTATTAATTTTGTTTTCTTCATCATAGTTAGCCTAATGGTTTGTCTGTAGCTTATGTAACCATTTGGTTTTAAGACAGCAGAATCGTCAGTTCAAAGACTTTCGTGATTATGTGTTAAATAGTCAAACATATTTAGCCAGACAGTCTTTGAAATGTAGCTCTCACCATTCTGGCAGAGGCACGATTAGAGAGATTAGGCCACCTCTGGATCAACCACAGAGAGAGGAATGAGATTCAGAGTTTGTAGGTTAGACAAAGACATCTGCTCAATATAGAGAGTAGAACTGTGTTAGTGAAAGTAGACGTTTTTCCCTTTGCTCCGAAGAGGGTCCCAGTCTCTTCTCAGAAGTCCAGCTATTTCGTTTGGCATTCGATCGCAACAGAATGGATCTGTTGAAACAGGGAGACCGAAACCCTGGAATATATACTTATACGTAAAGAGGTCCCTTAAGACACATTTACGTAAGAGAGACCATATTTCAGAAGTAGGTCTATCCAGGAGTACTATAGATGAGACAGCACTTGATACATCCGGGCTGTCACTACCTATAAGCAGGAGAGGGTTTTATTTTGCCATCACTGTTACTCATCCCCCCTCTAGTATTTTGTCTCGAATAGTCTTTATTTTCTTTCTCGAAAAAGTTTTTCTTCCACGTAATTTAATATTTTAGCCGATGATTCTGTTGAATAAATTTAACATGTAAAGATAAAAGCTGTGTAGAAAATAGTCAGTTTAGATTTAAAGACAGTCACTTCGTGTCTTCAAAATAATTTAGTGTATGAATCATAAGTCATAACTATGATAAGGCCTTTTCATTTAAGACCCAAATAAATAAAATAAATATAATAATAAACTAACCCATAAAAACAAAGTTTTTTTTATACTCCCTTTCTTTGTAAACTAAGTTTATATTTAATTTATATTTTGATAGATTAAAATAAATATAAGTTCAAACTATACCTTATGAATTTCCACACTAAAATTTTGCGCATCCTTTTTTTCTAGCTTTGGTACGCAAAAACCATAAAAAGATACATTGTGTCGTTTTCATTCTATTTATTTCGTAAAAACGAACATATCCGAAAATTTTATTTACTTCCGTCTCTTCCGGTAGAGGCAGACATAATTTACGTGAAATATGCTCTTTGATTCTCTAATTGGTCGAAGGAATTCGTGACTATTCCAAAACTATGATGCTGAAAATTTGATAAAATGTATTGTTAGTCGGGACAAGTCTGCTGCCCAAGTTTCAGCACGATTGGACGAAGGGAGTGGTCGAAAAATCGATGTTTGCATCAAACATCCAAGCAGATTACAAGCAAGCAGACAGACAGACAAAGCAAGTTAATAGAAATGGAGTAAACAAAACAACCAATGTCTACAAATAACACAAATATATTATAAAATATACAAGTCTAGTTTTTGGAAAAAAAATAAAGTGTCATATATTTTTTTATTCATTAAAAATTGCGATCGAAGCATACCTACATTCCACAATCTTTGCCGATCTACGGAATAGTTTTAATGACATTTGTAATAATAAGCATATGTTGAAACTCATAATTTAAAATATCTTACATTCTTGGTAAAATCAGGTTTTAACATAAATAAACTATTACTTGCCTTGTGTTGAATTAATTCAAAAATGCATGTTTCTAGATAGAGTCTAGATCTAACTGCGCTTCATGCTATGTTTGTATATAGAGTCTAGATCTAACTGCGCTTCATGCTCTGTTTGTTTATAGAGTCTAGATCTAACTGCGCTTCATGCTCTGTTTGTATATAGAGTCTAGATCTAACTGCGCTTCATGCTCTGTTTGTTTATAGAGTCTAGATCTAACTGCGCTTCATGCTCTGTTTCTAGATAGAGTCTAGATCTAACTGCGCTTCATGCTCTGTTTGTTTATAGAGTCTAGATCTAACTGCGCTTCATGCTCTGTTTGTATATAGAGTCTAGATCTAACTGCGCTTCATGCTCTGTTTGTTTATAGAGTCTAGATCTAACTGCGCTTCATGCTCTGTTTGTATATAGAGTCTAGATCTAACTGCGCTTCATGCTCTGTTTGTATATAGAGTCTAGATCTAACTGTGCTTCATGCTCTGTTTGTATATAGAGTCTAGATCTAACTGCGCTTCATGCTCTGTTTCTAGATAGAGTCTAGATCTAACTGCGCTTCATGCTCTGTTTCTAGATAGAGTCTAGATCTAACTGCGCTTCATGCTCTGTTTCTAGATAGAGTCTAGATCTAACTGCGCTTCATGCTCTGTTTGTTTATAGAGTCTAGATCTAACTGCGCTTCATGCTCTGTTTGTATATAGAGTCTAGATCTAACTGCGCTTCATGCTCTGTTTGTATATAGAGTCTAGATCTAACTGCGCTTCATGCTCTGTTTGTTTATAGAGTCTAGATCTAACTGCGCTTCATGCTCTGTTTGTATATAGAGTCTAGATCTAACTGCGCTTCATGCTCTGTTTGTATATAGAGTCTAGATCTAACTGCGCTTCATGCTCTGTTTGTTTATAGAGTCTAGATCTAACTGCGCTTCATGCTCTGTTTGTATATAGAGTCTAGATCTAACTGCGCTTCATGCTCAGTTTGTATATAGAGTCTAGATCTAACTGCGCTTCATGCTCTGTTTGTATATAGAGTCTAGATCTAACTGCGCTTCATGCTCTGTTTCTAGATAGAGTCTAGATCTAACTGCGCTTCATGCTCTGTTTGTATATAGAGTCTAGATCTAACTGCGCTTCATGCTCTGTTTCTATATAGAGTCTAGATCTAACTGCGCTTCATGCTCTGTTTGTATATAGAGTCTAGATCTAACTGCGCTTAATGCTCTGTTTGTATATAGAGTCTAGATCTAACTGCGCTTCATGCTCTGTTTCTAGATAGAGTCTAGATCTAACTGCGCTTCATGCTCTGTTTGTATATAGAGTCTAGATCTAACTGCGCTTCATGCTCTGTTTGTATATAGAGTCTAGATCTAACTGCGCTTCATGCTCTGTTTCTAGATAGAGTCTAGATCTAACTGCGCTTCATGCTCTGTTTGTTTATAGAGTCTAGATCTAACTGCGCTTCATGCTCTGTTTGTATATAGAGTCTAGATCTAACTGCGCTTCATGCTCTGTTTGTATATAGAGTCTAGATCTAACTGCGCTTCATGCTCTGTTTGTATATAGAGTCTAGATCTAACTGCGCTTCATGCTCTATTTCTAGATAGAGTCTAGATCTAACTGCGCTTCATGCTCTGTTTGTATATAGAGTCTAGATCTAACTGCGCTTCATGCTCTGTTTGTATATAGAGTCTAGATCTAACTGCGCTTCATGCTCTGTTTGTATATAGAGTCTAGATCTAACTGCGCTTCATGCTCTGTTTGTATATAGAGTCTAGATCTAACTGCGCTTCATGCTCTGTATGTATATAGAGTCTAGATCTAACTGCGCTTCATGCTCTGTTTCTAGATAGAGTCTAGATCTAACTGCGCTTCATGCTCTGTTTGTATATAGAGTCTAGATCTAACTGCGCTTCATGCTCTGTTTGTATATAGAGTCTAGATCTAACTGCGCTTCATGCTCTGTTTGTTTATAGAGTCTAGATCTAACTGCGCTTCATGCTCTGTTTGTATATAGAGTCTAGATCTAACTGCGCTTCATGCTCTGTTTGTATATAGAGTCTAGATCTAACTGCGCTTCATGCTCTATTTCTAGATAGAGTCTAGATCTAACTGCGCTTCATGCTCTGTTTGTATATAGAGTCTAGATCTAACTGCGCTTCATGCTCTGTTTGTATATAGAGTCTAGATCTAACTGCGCTTCATGCTCTGTTTGTATATAGAGTCTAGATCTAACTGCGCTTCATGCTCTGTTTGTATATAGAGTCTAGATCTAACTGCGCTTCATGCTCTGTATGTATATAGAGTCTAGATCTAACTGCGCTTCATGCTCTGTTTCTAGATAGAGTCTAGATCTAACTGCGCTTCATGCTCTGTTTGTATATAGAGTCTAGATCTAACTGCGCTTCATGCTCTGTTTGTTTATAGAGTCTAGATCTAACTGCGCTTCATGCTCTGTTTGTATATAGAGTCTAGATCTAACTGCGCTTCATGCTCTGTTTGTTTATAGAGTCTAGATCTAACTGCGCTTCATGCTCTGTTTGTTTATATAGTCTAGATCTAACTGCGCTTCATGCTCTTTTGTATATAGAGTCTAGATCTTACTGCGCTTCATGCTCTGTTTGTTTAAAGAGTCTAGATCTAACTGCGTTTCATGCTCTGTTTGTATATAGAGTCTAGATCTAACTGCGCTTCATGCTCTGTTTGTATATAGAGTCTAGATCTAACTGCGCTTCATGCTCTGTTTGTTTATAGAGTCTAGATCTAACTGCGCTTCATGCTCTGTTTGTATATAGAGTCTAGATCTAACTGCGCTTCATGCTCTGTTTGTATATAGAGTCTAGATCTAACTGCGCTTCATGCTCTGTTTGTATATAGAGTCTAGATCTAACTGCGCTTCATGCTCTGTTTGTATATAGAGTCTAGATCTAACTGCGCTTCATGCTCTGTTTGTATATAGAGTCTAGATCTAACTGCGCTTCATGCTCTGTTTGTTTATAGAGTCTAGATCTAACTGCGCTTCATGCTCTGTTTGTATATAGAGTCTAGATCTAACTGCGCTTCATGCTCTGTTTGTATATAGAGTCTAGATCTAACTGCGCTTCATGCTCTGTTTGTATATAAAGTCTAGATCTAACTGCGCTTCATGCTCTAATTCTAGATAGAGTCTAGATCTAACTGCGCTTCATGCTCTATTTGTATATAGAGTCTAGATCTAACTGAGCTTCATGCTCTGTTTGTATATAGAGTCTAGATCTAACTGCGCTTCATGCTCTGTTTCTAGATAGAGTCTAGATCTAACTGCGCTTCATGCTCTGTTTGTATATAGAGTCTAGATCTAACTGCGCTTCATGCTCTGTTTCTAGATAGAGTCTAGATCTAACTGCGCTTCATGCTCTGTTTGTATATAGAGTCTAGATCTAACTGCGCTTCATGCTCTGTTTGTAGATAGAGTCTAGATCTAACTGCGCTTCATGCTCTGTTTGTTTATAGAGTCTAGATCTAACTGCGCTTCATGCTCTGTTTGTATATAGAGTCTAGATCTAACTGCGCTTCATGCTGTGTTTGTATATAGAGTCTAGATCTAACTGCGCTTCATGCTCTTTTTGTATATAGAGTCTAGATCTAACTGCGCTTCATGCTCTGTTTCTAGATAGAGTCTAGATCTAACTGCGCTTCATGCTCTGTTTGTATATAGAGTCTAGATCTAACTGCGCTTCATGCTCTGTTTGTATATAGAGTCTAGATCTAACTGCGCTTCATGCTCTGTTTCTAGATAGAGTCTAGATCTAACTGCGCTTCATGCTCTGTTTGTATATAGAGTCTAGATCTAACTGCGCTTCATGCTCTGTTTCTAGATAGAGTCTAGATCTAACTGCGCTTCATGCTCTGTTTCTAGATAGAGTCTAGATCTAACTGCGCTTCATGCTCTGTTTGTATATAGAGTCTAGATCTAACTGCGCTTCATGCTCTGTTTCTAGATAGAGTCTAGATCTAACTGCGCTTCATGCTCTGTTTGTATATAGAGTCTAGATCTAACTGCGCTTCATGCTCTGTTTGTTTATAGTCTAGATCTAACTGCGCTTCATGCTCTGTTTGTATATAGAGTCTAGATCTAACTGCGCTTCATGCTCTGTTTGTTTATAGAGTCTAGATCTAACTGCGCTTCATGCTCTGTTTCTAGATAGAGTCTAGATCTAACTGCGCTTCATGCTCTGTTTCTAGATATAGTCTAGATCTAACTGCGCTTCATGCTCTGTTTGTTTATAGAGTCTAGATCTAACTGCGCTTCATGCTCTGTTTGTATATAGAGTCTAGATCTAACTGCGCTTCATGCTCTGTTTGCTTATAGAGTCTAGATCTAACTGCGCTTCATGCTCTGTTTGTTTATATAGTCTAGATCTAACTGCGCTTCATGCTCTGTTTGTATATAGAGTCTAGATCTAACTGCGCTTCATGCTCTGTTTGTTTATAGAGTCTAGATCTAACTGCGCTTCATGCTCTGTTTGTATATAGAGTCTAGATCTAACTGCGCTTCATGCTCTGTTTGTATATAGAGTCTAGATCTAACTGCGCTTTATGCTCTGTTTGTTTATAGAGTCTAGATCTAACTGCGCTTCATGCTCTGTTTGTATATAGAGTCTAGATCTAACTGCGCTTCATGCTCTGTTTGTATATAGAGTCTAGATCTAACTGCGCTTCATGCTCTGTTTGTATATAGAGTCTAGATCTAACTGCGCTTCATGCTCTGTTTGTATATAGAGTCTTGATCTAACTGCGCTTCATGCTCTGTTTGTTTATAGAGTCTAGATCTAACTGCGCTTCATGCTCTGTTTGTATATAGAGTCTAGATCTAACTGCGCTTCATGCTCTGTTTGTATATAGAGTCTAGATCTAACTGCGCTTCATGCTCTGTTTGTATATAGAGTCTAGATCTAACTGCGCTTCATGCTCTGTTTCTAGATAGAGTCTAGATCTAACTGCGCTTCATGCTCTGTTTGTATACAGAGTCTAGATCTAACTGCGCTTCATGCTCTGTTTGTATATAGAGTCTAGATCTAACTGCGCTTCATGCTCTGTTTCTAGATAGAGTCTAGATCTAACTGCGCTTCATGCTCTGTTTGTATATAGAGTCTAGATCTAACTGCGCTTCATGCTCTGTTTCTAGATAGAGTCTAGATCTTACTGCGCTTCATGCTCTGTTTGTATATAGAGTCTAGATCTAACTGCGCTTCATGCTCTGTTTGTAGATAGAGTCTAGATCTAACTGCGCTTCATGCTCTGTTTGTTTATAGAGTCTAGATCTAACTGCGCTTCATGCTCTGTTTGTATATAGAGTCTAGATCTAACTGCGCTTCATGCTGTGTTTGTATATAGAGTCTAGATCTAACTGCGCTTCATGCTCTTTTTGTATATAGAGTCTAGATCTAACTGCGCTTCATGCTCTTTTTCTAGATAGAGTCTAGATCTAACTGCGCTTCATGCTCTGTTTGTATATAGAGTCTAGATCTAACTGCGCTTCATGCTCTGTTTGTATATAGAGTCTAGATCTAACTGCGCTTCATGCTCTGTTTCTAGATAGAGTCTAGATCTAACTGTGCTTCATGCTCTGTTTGTATATAGAGTCTAGATCTAACTGCGCTTCATGCTCTGTTTCTAGATAGAGTCTAGATCTAACTGCGCTTCATGCTCTGTTTGTATATAGAGTCTAGATCTAACTGCGCTTCATGCTCTGTTTGTATATAGAGTCTAGATCTAACTGCGCTTCATGCTCTGTTTCTAGATAGAGTCTAGATCTAACTGCGCTTCATGCTCTGTTTGTATATAGAGTCTAGATCTAACTGCGCTTCATGCTCTGTTTGTTTATAGAGTCTAGATCTAACTGCGCTTCATGCTCTGTTACTATATAGAGTCTAGATCTAACTGCGCTTCATGCTCTGTTTCTAGATAGAGTCTAGATCTAACTGCGCTTCATGCTCTGTTTGTATATAGAGTCTAGATCTAACTGCGCTTCATGCTCTGTTTGTTTAAAGAGTCTAGATCTAACTGCGCTTCATGTTCTGTTTGTATATAGAGTCTAGATCTAACTGCGCTTCATGCTCTGTTTGTATATAGAGTCTAGATCTAACTGCGCTACATGCTCTGTTTGTATATAGAGTCTAGATCTAACTGCGCTTCATGCTCTGTTTCTAGATAGATTCTAGATCTAACTGCGCTTCATGCTCTGTTTGTATATAGAGTCTAGATCTAACTGCGCTTCATGCTCTGTTTGTATATAGAGTCTAGATCTAACTGCACTTCATGCTCTGTTTGTTTATAGAGTCTAGATCTAACTGCGCTTCATGCTCTGTTTGTATATAGAGTCTAGATCTAACTGCGCTTCATGCTCTGTTTGTATATAGAGTCTAGATCTAACTGCGCTTCATGCTCTGTTTGTATATAGAGTCTAGATCTAACTGCGCTTCATGCGCTGTTTGTTTATAGAGTCTAGATCTAACTGCGCTTCATGCTCTGTTTGTATATAGAGTCTAGATCTAACTGCGCTTCATGCTCTGTTTGTATATAGAGTCTAGATCTAACTGCGCTTCATGCTCTGTTTGTTTATAGAGTCTATATCTAACTGCGCTTCATGCTCTGTTTGTATATAGAGTCTAGATCTAACTGCGCTTCATGCTCTGTTTGTATATAGAGTCTAGATCTAACTGCGCTTCATGCTCTTTTTGTATATAGAGTCTAGATCTAACTGCGCTTCATGCTCTGTTTCTAGATAGAGTCTAGATCTAACTGCGCTTCATGCTCTGTTTGTATATAGAGTCTAGATCTAACTGCGCTTCATGCTCTGTTTGTATATAGAGTCTAGATCTAACTGCGCTTCATGCTCTGTTTCTAGATAGAGTCTAGATCTAACTGCGCTTCATGCTCTGTTTGTATATAGAGTCTAGATCTAACTGCGCTTCATGCTCTGTTTCTAGATATAGTCTAGATCTAACTGCGCTTCATGCTCTGTTTCTAGATAGAGTCTAGATCTAACTGCGCTTCATGCTCTGTTTGTATATAGAGTCTAGATCTAACTGCGCTTCATGCTCTGTTTGTATATAGAGTCTAGATCTAACTGCGCTTCATGCTCTGTTTGTATATAGAGTCTAGATCTTACTGCGCTTCATACTCTGTTTGTTTATAGAGTCTAGATCTAACTGCGCTTCATGCTCTGTTTGTATATAGAGTCTAGATCTAACTGCGCTTCATGCTCTGTTTCTAGATAGAGTCTAGATCTAACTGCGCTTCATGCTCTGTTTGTATATAGAGTCTAGATCTAACTGCGCTTCATGCTCTGTTTGTTTAAAGAGTCTAGATCTAACTGCGCTTCATGTTCTGTTTGTATATAGAGTCTAGATCTAACTGCGCTTCATGCTCTGTTTCTAGAAAGAGTCTAGATCTAACTGCGCTTCATGCTCTGTTTGTATATAGAGTCTAGATCTAACTGCGCTTCATGCTCTGTTTGTATATAGAGTCTAGATCTAACTGCGCTTCATGCTCTGTTTGTATATAGAGTCTAAATCTAACTGCGCTTCATGCTCTGTTTGTTTATAGAGTCTAGATCTAACTGCGCTTCATGCTCTGTTTGTATATAGAGTCTAGATCTAACTGCGCTTCATGCTCTGTTTCTAGATAGAGTCTAGATCTAACTGCGCTTCATGCTCTGTTTGTATATAGAGTCTAGATCTAACTGCGCTTCATGCTCTGTTTGTTTATAGAGTCTAGATCTAACTGCGCTTCATGTTCTGTTTGTATATAGAGTCTAGATCTAACTGCGCTTCATGCTCTGTTTGTATATAGAGTCTAGATCTAACTGCGCTTCATGCTCTGTTTGTATATAGAGTCTAGATCTAACTGCGCTTCATGCTCTGTTTCTAGATAGATTCTAGATCTAACTGCGCTTCATGCTCTGTTTGTATATAGAGTTTAGATCTAACTGCGCTTCATGCTCTGTTTGTATATAGAGTCTAGATCTAACTGCGCTTCATGCTCTGTTTCTAGATAGAGTCTAGATCTAACTGCGCTTCATGCTCTGTTTGTATATAGAGTCTAGATCTAACTGCGCTTCATGCTCTGTTTGTATATAGAGTCTAGATCTAACTGCGCTTCATGCTCTGTTTGTATATAGAGTCTAGATCTAACTGCGCTTCATGCTCTGTTTGTATATAGAGTCTAGACCTAACTGCGCTTCATGCTCTGTTTGTTTAATGTTTGAATATTATTTAAAGAGCCGACGCGCCAAAAAGCGTCCCATGATGTTGCTAAGATTAACAATGTTTAAAAGCTTCCGTTGTCAACTTTTGAGGGGTGTACAATGAGGTCTATGCAGAAGTCTTTTCCGGTCACGTGATGTTTGTTAAACATACTTGATAAACAATGAATTGAATGAGATGGGCACTTCTTTGGGTGCGCAAATTTTACCTCTAAATTATCATGTAAATAATCTAAAATCTTTTCATCGATTTCCATTGAAAGATCAACAAATAGGTGTTGTCCTTTGATAATTGTATGTCCATAATCATTGTTGCTTCCGTGAGCATCATTTATAATATCACAATATTCAAGGATATGTAAAAAATTAAAATTTTTAATAAGCATAGGTGCCATTAAGATCAATGTAAAATCAGCCATTTTTTTTACGTTTACATAGTATCACGTGATCGATTTTCTGTCTCTAAGGAATTGTGCATAAACCTCATTTATATTCTGCTTTTCAATAAGGCAATGTTCTGTTTATCAAATGAAATAAAACTAAAATTACCTATATCTAACAATGATTTATTAATAACATTGTAATAAAATAAATTGTTGAAATGCAATTTAAAGAAAAAAATTTGAAACAGCATAAACTGTGCTTCGTGGCTTGTTAAAATTAGTAAAAAAATAATATTTTTTTACCGAAAAGGCCCTTTTTTTTCGAAAATGGTCGTAAGCGGCCGCTCTCCCTGCTCCCCCCCCCCCCCCCTGGCTACGCTACTGCAAACATGTGTATTAAATACATATAAACTATTTTTTTATGATCTAATACATTCACAGTGTCAATTATTATAATTAACGCAAACTGTGTTTGTGTTCAGCTTGGATTAGGTTTTAGGTTATGGTTGATAAATCTTACTTTGTGCAAATAATAACAAAGAGAACATTTTTATACAATTTCACATTTTCCTATTGTGTGCTCATTTTATGCTCTGGTCAATCATTGTATTCAAAGTTAAGTTACATAAAGTTACATTTCTTTATTGATCCACTATTGTGAAAATGGGGACTGATTCCTAAGTTTACATCCGAATAAAACAAGACATAATTAATTGTTTTCCTTTAGTTATGTAAAGTAGAGTTCAGTAGAGACTAGGGGCGTCATTTGAAACTCTTGCTCAGACAAAGAAAGATTGTTGCTAGGATCTAACATATCTCAGAATTATTCTAAAGTAGATTGTTATGAGTTATGCCGCTGAAGTTATGTGTGTTTTACAATTATTTATGCTTTAAACGGCACAAATATAGCGTGATAAGAATAACTAATTAGACATATTGACCAGTAACAAAAAACAACATCAAATCAAATATTCACTTGTGAACAAAATCAGTAAAGTACACTTAATTATAGACTAGATTCAAATTACACGCGGTGAGAGAATTGTGACTCCATTTCTCGTCTGCCTGGATTTGTGTGTTTTAAATTTGGCAAGCCACGAAAACACTCCGTCAATTAACGATTCGGCATGCATCGGGAGTCGCCGCCGGTGTAAGCGGTCACGTGCATTGAATAGACCAATCGGATGTGAGGCAATCATTACGTCAGCTTCGTGGGCTATTATCGTTCTCTAGGGAGTGGAGAAAATAATAAGCTTCGCACTTTATAAACAGTTATTAAAATGATCTCGTCTTCTCCTCCCAACGCTATTGTTCCGTTAAATCGTGCTAGTTATAGGCCTTTGGGAAACTGACCCAGAAATAATTGGATGTCCTAACCGAGTGTGTTAGACGTCCTTAATCCTAACCTAAATCTTGTTAGAAGACCGCGACTTCCTGGCAATACACCCTAAGGGGCGGGGAGGGAGGTGGGGGCGCGGTCTGTGGTCAGGCGCTGGGATGTAACGACAGGAGCCAGGAAGAGGTTAAAAGGTTAATGCATTCAGTCGGTCCTGAGACTGACCCCCCTGATCACTGGACTACTTATGTAGCTGTCTGACTCAAGTTATTTTAGTCCAAATATTTG
Organism: Anisus vortex; assembly: GCA_949126835.1. Taxonomy (NCBI): domain Eukaryota; kingdom Metazoa; phylum Mollusca; class Gastropoda; family Planorbidae; genus Anisus; species Anisus vortex. Next base: position 41,695,276 of record OX421492.1, on the reverse strand, counting down.
GGTTATTCGTGACGAAGGGAGCCTTTTAAAATCATGGTAGATCTAGTAATAAAGTATTTACCATAACTGTACGTTCTTTGATAGTAAGCCTTACTGTACTGTTATTATACAGTATCTTGACTGTATTGTCTTAAATCGTATTTAGTTTCTCAGAAGTATTTTTGATCGTACTATATTCACTGTATGTGCTTCTCATCGTTCTCAATTTTTTGGGGTTTAATTCTATTTTCTTATTGTACAGCCTATTGATCTTATTGTGCATTGATTGTATTTTATCTAGAGGCCAATCGTAGTCCATTTATGATTGTACTGCTTTGATTGTACTTTGATTTGAGTGCAGTGGATTCTTTGTACTGTACTGTCAAATAAGCTGTTTGTTTTTTATATTATGCTGCTTTCTGTGATTGTATTGTTGTGTTTTTTGTTGTTGTTTTCTTTCATTGCATTAGGTTATTTGTTTGCAATTTCTGCTCAGTTATACTTTCATTGTCCAACAACTTGTTATCATTTATAACACTCATAAAATTTATAAGAATAAGCTCTAATCATAGATAGGCGTAGCGTGCAACCATATTTTCTATTTAAAGGGCGTAAATAACGTAGACGTAGAGATTAATTCCTGTAAGTTATAGACATTCCTGCAATGATTATTACGACGTAAACATATCCGTTGCATACTTCTAGTCTTTCATTTTTATTTTAAAACTTTGAAATGTTATTACGTTTTTAATTACGCAATTGTTTTCAATTGTTTGGCAGATTCCACATTATTTCGAGCTTTACAAATGTTTTATTATTATTATGGTAATGGAACTATCTCTAAAAAAAACTTTTTTTTTTTAAAATAAATCCTTATTATGCACTTTAATTTAGCCTTGCAATGATTTTAGAAAAATGCTAAGGGAATATAAAGGGCTAAAAAAAAGAACATTTCACTGAAAATAAAAACAAACGTATTGACGTTATTTTATTTAGAGACAAACGCACGATCAAATCGTAGTTAACACAATAATGGCGTTTAGATTTATAAATATTTTTTTTATGCATTAGCTGTCTAAGGATTTTGTCCTTCGCACCCCCACCCCCTCCCACATAGTATGAAAAAAAAGTTAAGTCAATATAATGACACATATTTAGGCATATCAATGAAAACATCGCTTAAAACCTTAAGGCCGTACTTCTATTATAATGCTATAAACAAAACAATTCTATTGACTATATTATACAAAGAAGCATAACGAAGTCATTTGTAGTTAACAAAATAATAATTATATGAATTTTACGTATGCATTTGCCTTCCAATGATTTTGCCAATTGCAAAAATAAACGACTAGACTCGGACCACGGATGTGCGCAGGACGCAAAAATCTTTTTTATAGAAGGAACGTCTGTAATGTATAGGATAAGATAAAGCGCAAATGTGCAATAAACACAAAAAAACACAATTAATCGTGTGCGTTCAGTTAGGTTTACCAATGCGGTTCGGCCCGGTTCTATTCCATAACCCGAGCGAGGGTCGTTGGGGCACCATTTTTTGTCAGTTGGATGATTTTACGCCATTTGTCTCAGTCCTGCGCCGCCCTCTGGGAGTCTGCAAGAGACAAGCCGGTCCACTCCCTGATGTCATCCTACCATCGAGTCTTCTGCCTGTCTCTCTTTCTTCCAGCCTGCACAGTGCCCGGCAGGATGGTTTTCGCCAGGCTCTCGGACCTTGTCACATGCCCATACCATCTGAGTTTTTTTAAAAATTTAATGGCGCTAAGTAGATCCTCGTGAGGGCCGAAGACGTTGGTGATTCGTTCAAGGACAGCCTCATATGTAACTCGATTTTTGTAGGAGATGAATGCGCATAAAAAAGTACCAGCTACAAATAAAACAAGGAAAAAGAAATATTTTGTTTTCGGGGCGGGGGGGGGGGGGGGTTAGGGTAGGCTATGTAGCAGAAAATTTCATTGAATGTGTTGTCCATAAGATAAAATAAGAATGGGCATTTCTTATAGCGCTTCTATCCATGCTATTAAATTAGCATGCTCAGTGCGCTCCTGATGCGAATTGCAGTGCCTTAACATCTATGTGCCAATTTTCAGCTCAATGGCATGCTGCTCAAATAGTCCGGCCAGTCGGTCACCAAATCAGCCAACCAACAAAAGACATTCAAAGTTAATAGAAAGGATTTACAATAGACAAAATTATTACCTCAAAAATTAAGTATTTTACATAGTTATTGTTTAAATAGTTTAGGGAAAGACAAACATTATTGGATCTGGTCCACTAACATCGAAACTGCAATGCGTTTCCACGCGTTGGCTTTAGAAGTACCTTGCCAAATCCATCTTGATCCAGTATTTATCTAGCAATGCAATCCTGAATTAACTTTGTATACGTGTAATGGGTTTTCCCCCGAGATTTTACTGCGCAGATTCTGTAATTTATGATAAATTATGCAAACACGTAAATTGTCTTTTTTTTTGTTCTCTAAGACTGAATACGATACTTTAAGAACGATACTTTAAGTACGATACTTTAAAAGCGATACTTTTACGATAATAAAGATATATAATGTTTGGTATACTGTTTAGGAGTCACTATTAATTACACTTATAGAATGTAGTTTTGTGTATGTACATTTTTAATTGTGTATTTATATTTTCATGCATCGTGAAATGTTGACATTATTCTACCAGGGTTTATTGCACTTATTGTTCGTTTCATAACGTTCAACAAATGAAGAAACTAAGAGATTATAATAATTCTACTACAATTTTCAGCTTTAAATACATGCAAAATCATCCGTTACAATTGGTATTTATTACAAATTACATTTAAGTTTAACATTTAGAGCGAGAGAGAGAGAGAAAGAGAGAGAGAGAGAAAGAGAGAGAGAGAGAGAGAGAGAAAATGTGTGTGTAAGAGAAAGAACATGCTAAACCATTATGGTTACTTTAAAAAAAAAAGTCAATAGCCTGCCATAATATTAAAGCCTTATAATTTGTACCACTTGTTTAATGTGAATAGCATACATCAACTTACAACATGTGGGGATAAAGTTTAGTTTAATTAGACTTCAAATATTTTAATATACATAATGTAATCCCGGTTTAAAACTAGACACTTATTTAATACGTCTTTATCTAAAACGGCACATCTCTAATTTAGCAAGCCCCTTGGTAAAAGCTAAAAGATTATTCTCATAGAGACACGTTAGAAAAAGACAGTTAAAACATAAAATCCTAAAGATTGTAGATCTATCTTATGTATAAACGTCGAAGCATGAAACTGCTCAATAGATAGATGGTAGATGTATTCGTCAGTTTGCATTGATTGTGCTCTTCTCCCCGTGTTTACACCAACTTGTTCAACCATTAAAGACCAGAAAGCCCTAACAATTTCACAGGATGCAATCTTTAGATCTACCTCTTAGACCCTGACACTAAAAGAAAAGAAATCTCTTCCATGAAAAAACAAAACAAAACAAAAACAACTCAACCCTCCAACACCAAAATCACTCTGGTGGTAAGATAAGTACAGCCCTAGTTGATGTTAATGTTTATTTCTTATGGGTATAGTGTGTGTATGTGTGTGAGTGTGTGTGTGTGGGAGGGGGGGTGAACAAGATAAATGTCTGACTAGTGAGTCTGCTGTCTGCTTATTGCTTGTCTGCTCAATGTGCACCGCATATCTGTCCTAAACTCTTGTTATCTGTCTACTAGAGGGCCCAATTGTTTATTGTTAATCTACCTGCCCCCCTTAGGTTAGCTGTATTTATGAGTATACATTATTTCTCTAGATTCTAGATGTACAGGCGCAATAAGAAACTATGAACATGGCAGTTTTGTTGTATGAAGGTTTTCATATAGGCCTTTATATATATGTTAGGATTAGGGTTAGAATAAGAACGAGTAAGTTAAGCAAAGATAAACACTTTTCACTTGATCGAAAATAGATATTAGGCTATATATAATATTGCTTGAATATATTATACATATACATGTTAGGCTATATATAATATTGCATGAATATATTATACATATACATGTTAGGCTATATATAATATTGCATGAATATATTATACATGTAGGCCTAGGAAAAGCAGTAACTTATCATAATTTGAAGCACTAATTAAAATGCAAGAATAAACTCAAACCACGGATTAGTGTGTAGAGCACAATAATCTTCTGGATGGAATGAGCATCTTTAACATATACGAAACAAATTATTGACTATATCACTTGAGGCTACGTTAGAAAGTGTACATGACATTCTCTCTCTGTAACTATAGGCTACAGTAACAAATATATACAGCTTAAGCTAGACTATGTCAATAGAGACTACAAGTACAAGTGTACATAAAATAACATAATTTAGACATTAGACTATACTACCAAGGGCTACAGTAACAAGTATACACAATTTAAAATGAACAGTATGACAAAACATGGGAGAGAATCATTTACACTCTATTAACCAATCAAGGGCAGTAAGTGTCACGAAACTTAATTGATCCCTGTGCCATAGTTCATATCCTTGTTTCAGACAAAGGACATGTAATATTTTTTTTAAATCTTTGTCACTATCACAGTAAGAGCGCAATTATTTGGTCATATCTTTGTTCCAAACACAATACAAGCAGAACTAATATAGATCTATTTGTTTCAAACATAATACAAGCAGAACTAATATCTTTGTTCCAAACATAATGCAAGCAGAAAAATATCTTTGTTCCAAACATAATACAAGCAGAACTTAAAGCTTTTTTTATGGAAAGAATGAAGATCTTACAAAACTACTTTTAATTAAATTTGTTGTAAAAAGTTTAGAAAGTGTTTGTAAAAAAATACAGTTGAAAAGAATTAACGCCATGAGATTTTGTTCAGCTTAGGACAAACTATATTTTTGTCGTTTTCAAGTCTTTTTCATGTTTTATCTTTGTTTTTCGTCAAAATTTGAAATTAATAAGGAAAGGATAAAAACAGTTAGACTGTATGAAATATATAAAAACTTATTAAGACAAAGGGTTAACGAAATACAACACAACTAACTGTTGTAATATAACTGTTATATTTACCGTTTGGTTTAGACTGATATATTCACGTGTAGAGGTCAGTGCGATGTTGTACTTTAACAGCAGAGGCCAATAATTGAAAATTGAACTCTAGTCCCCCTCCCCCCTCTATCTCTCTCTTCCACATACGTACTCACACCAACATCAATGAAAACACAAGGCCTCCCATCCATGGATATAATCCACGGCACTCTTTGCTTCACGGATGTCTACAGAGGGCTCAAGTAGTCCAGATTAAAAGAAAACATCCCCCCCCTTATCCTCACTCACCCCATTCAACATTTTATTTCATCACGGAGTGATTCTGAATCTTGGACATTCCAAGCTTTTTCTCATATTGGTCATTTTTATTCAGGTTCAAAATTTGTCTAAAATTATTTTTTTCAAAACCTAAATAAAACGACGATTAAAAATGGCTTTAATCCTAATCCTTACATTGTATTTATTAATTACATTATCATCAGTCTTTTATATTTATGTTTATTTCGTTTATTTTTAAAGGATTGTTTGAAGTACCCTTTTCTTTTTAAAAATGGCGTCCCCCAATGTCATAAGGTTGTGTTCTACCGATGTTCGGGATTTTTTGTTTCTTTTGTTTTATAAAACTTAACTATTGGAAGTTAATGTATCTCTTTGTACAAAAGGCTTCAGTTTTGTCAATAACTTTAACGTCCGACAGTATGGTATTGCTTTAACTAAGATATAGAATCTAGGCCTGTATAGGAAATAAATGAAATAATCAATAGTTTTCGGTTCAACATTGTATAACAAATGATATTTAACAAAGATGATGCCTGCACGTTCACAAAATTGTTGTTGTTTTTAAAGTTTCTTTATATAAATTATTAGTTTTTACAACAATAAATGGAGAAAAAACATGTGTGTGGTCTTGTTTGTTTTCTTAATATTATATTATGTTTCAATTATTATAGGTATAATTATTGATTGAATATAAAATGGCCAATGAAGTAGAACATGTCGATAATTTATCGCACAAATGAAATGATGTGTAGATTAGATTTTGACTTCAGCAAATGGTTAGAACAAACCGAATGGGTTCGAGAACATTGTTTTTATATAAGTAAGTAAAAAATCCCGTTGGACCAAATTGATCCATAGGGCCAGTGAAGCAGCGTTCATTAGTTTCTGTGGCCACGGCAGATTAGGGGATTGTATGGTCAGCCCAATGTCCAGCCGCCTTTACTTTACACCAACTAAAGTCATGTACCCATCAGAGCTCGGTAGACCTAGAGACATTAATTGAAACACACACATTACATTCAAAGTAGTTTTTTTATGCTTAACCTCGTTAATTAAGCATAAATATAATTAATACTAATCCAGTTTTATTTGTTTTATTATTTGAATAAATATATGAGGCCTAATCAGTACATTTTTTTTGGTAAAAAAAATAGGTGCCGGTACTCAGTGATGGATTGCCGAACTTTTAAAGCAGTTTCGCATTTTATATTTAAATTCTTATTTTTCGCAATTTTAAAATAATTAAATTTTAACAAATTAATAATATAATAAACTAATAATAAACGTTAAAATACAAGATAAGTAATAATTATTTCCCCACATTGAAAAATGTGCCGGTACGCCGTACCGGTGCGTACCGTCACAAAAAAAGCACTGGGCCTAATTACTAGCATTATATTATGTAATTCTCAAATTACTAATGTTTTTAAAATAAACTCCTCAAATCTATTTAAACAATGAAGGAAAAGTTGATTTACACTTGTTTAATGTGAAATAATTGTTTACCTCTAATTACATCCATAATACTGGATTTTTATTTAATTATTTAATAATTAGAATATATTAGTTATATTGCAAAACATAACTTGTTTGGCATCACTAGAATCCAATTTGAAAACTTTAATCTTATTAAAGGGAGATAATTACGATTTTATTGTTGTTGTTTTTTTGGTTTTTTTTTGCATGAATATTTCTAATATGTAACTTATTTTTTCTATTTAAATTGTAAATGGCTTACAAATTAAAACTTTTCAATGATAAAACTATTAAAAGACATTTTAAAATTATATAATATTTTAACTAAATAATGTATATGTAAACTTTCAAAGAATACCATTTTTATCTAGCTTTTACAGTTAGAATGACTCTAGACCTGTTAATGTAAGTGCTACATGTACCTCGCATATACCATTAAAGTAATCTCAGTAAGGCTGATGTGAAAATATTGATTAAACATAATAAATCGATCTCTGATGAATTTATAATAATTGTCTACCCTACTGTCGTACAATTACAACAATGAAATAAAGCGCAGTCATACAATTTTTCATTGGCGATCAAATGCACACAAAAAAGATGGTACGTACATATACCTATGTTCTGTAGACTAATACTTATACAGCAAAACCAAAATACTTCAAAGTTACCTGCCGTTTACTTTAAAATGCAATCAAGAAGTGGTTGTGATATGAATCTACTAAGATGACCCCACGTATGTTTAGAAGGCTGTCTGTAACGGTCGGCAGACTCGCCGGGACATTCGTGATTTCAATACATAAATCTCATTAAAGGAATTTTTTCTATAACCTACTCTGCGGGGCGACTGACGGAGAATCTTTTTGAAGGAAGAGAGTTCCTCTATACCGGAACTGATCTAAAAGTTGTTAAATAAAGAAAAACATATAGCCTGTGTGATGGCTATAATGAAATCAGTGTCTCTTTGATTGGAAATTCCCGAACCAGATTATTCAAGCAGTTTATTCGACATGGCATTCAGTACTGACTGTATAAAACTTGCTTGTTGTATTCATTATATGTATATATATGTATATGTAAAAATACTTTATTGCACCTGCTTGACTTAAAGCAACTATATTACACTTACTTGACTTAAAGAAACAATATTTAACTTACTTGACTTAAAGCAAGTATAATACATTTACTTAACTTAAATCATCTATTTTAAACTTACTTGACTTAAAGCAAGTATAATACACTTACTTAACTTAAATCATCTATATTAAATTTACTTGACTTAATGCAACTATATTACACTTACTTGACTTAAAGAAACAATATTAAACTTACTTGACTTAAAGCAAGTATAATACACTTACTTAACTTAAATCATCTATATTAAATTTACTTGACTTAAAGAAACAATATTACATTTAATATTAACTATATTCACTTACTTGACTCAACATTGACTATATAACCCTTCTCTGACTCAACTACTCACATAACTGTAGTGGAAACAGTGTAATAATGTTCTTGTAACAACCAAAGAAGAAGAACAGTAAATCCAGAGATAAAACCCAGCTTTAGTACCAAGATTCTGCTTGTATTGGAAGATAATAACATTCTGTGCCATGTACATTACCTCCACTGTTTTTGTTATTTTAGAATAAGAAAGCTCCTTCAATGATAAACAGAGAAAAGTGCACAGATAGTCAAAGGCAACTCCTTAGCAAAGAAATTCTATTGGCGCATGTAGACGAATGAGATTTATGATCATATTTGTTTTTTTAACATGATTTTTTTGTTTCTCTTTATCTCTCTGCAATTTGTATTTCCCATCAGCTAGAGCTGGGTGTCTGATTGGTAGATCTGATTGTATGATTGGTAGAGATGAGTGTATGATTGGTAATGACTGGCAGAACTGATTGTATGATTGGTAGAGATGAGTGTATGATTGGTAGAGATGAGTGTATGATTGGCAGAGATGAGAGAATGACTGGCAGAGCTGATTGTATGATTGGTAGAGATGATTGTATGGTTGGTAGAGATGGGTGAATGATTGATAGAGCTGATTGTATGGTTGGTAGAGATGAGTGAATGATTGGTAGAGATAATTGTATGGCTGGTAGAGATGGGTGAATGATTGGTAGATCTGATTGTATGATTGGTAGAGATGAGTGTATGATTGGCAGAGATGAGTGAATGACTGGCAGAGCTGATTGTATGATTGGCAGAGATGATTGAATGATTGGTAGAGCTGATTGTGTGACTGGTAGAGCTGATTGTGTGATTGGTAGAGATGATTGAATGATTGGTAAAGCGGATTATATAATCGGTAGAGCTGATTGTGTGATTGGTAGATGTGATTGTGTGATTGGTAGAGCTGTTTGTATGATTGGTAGAACTGATTGTATGATTGGTAGAGCTGATTGTATGATTGGTAGAGATGATTGTGTGATTGGTAGAGCTGATAGTAAGATTAGTAGCGTTGATTGTATTATTGGTAGAGATTATTGTATTACTTTTAGAGCTGATTGTATGATTGGTTGAGCTGATTGTATGATTGGTAGAGTTGATTGTAATATTATTAGAGCTGATTGTATGATTGGTAGATCTGATTGTATGATTGGTAGAGCTGATTGTATGATTGGTTGAGCTGATTGTATGACTGGTAGAGCTGATTGTAAGATTAGTAGAGCTGATTGTATGATTGGTAGAGGTGATTGTATGATTGGTAGAGCTGATTGTATGATTGGTAGAATTGATTGATTGACTGAAAGAACTAATTGAATGATTGGTTGCGCTGATTGTGTGACTTGTAGAACTTTTAAAGCTGTTTGTCTAGTATGCTTCTAATTTACTTTAAAACATAATGATTTAATTTTGTGTTGCTTTTCATATGAATGTCTTTTTTCCTAGCCTCAACGTTCCTTCGCGTTTATGTCTTGCCAATGTAAAAAACAAAAAGCTGTAAATGCTGCAAAGTGAATCTAATACAAACGGCGATGAAATATCCTATGGACGTTTAACATAATTCATTTTGATCATTAATAATTTTATTGCAGTTTCGTTTCACCACGATGTTCCTGCAAGCAAAAACTAAAGAACTGCCCACGCCCCCCCCCCCCCTCGTCATTATCATAGTTCAATGCCGCAATATGTTCCCATAATATATTATGTTCTCCGCATGACTTGTCTGGAGCCAGATTTTGAAGACGATTATCAAGCTCAAGCTAATTTCATTTATTTACGTTTCTGTGTGTGTGTGTGTTTTACAACGCTTATTACACCAATATTCTAGAAGTTTCTTGTATGCCGATCCTTAGCAGGGGGACAGAAAAAATTATCAAATATTTCTTAATGTCCTTGCACTTTCTTTTTATTCTTCATCTCTTGTTGATGTGCGTAAAAAAAAACACTAAAAGAAGAGAAAGTGATTAAGAAAATTGTTTTACAAGAATCAAACCCCAGAGTCAGTCTCGGCGCCACGCATTCCTTCTAGTCTCTCCGCCTAAAAACAGATGGGGGACCTAGCTTGATGTGGAAACATTGAGAAAGGAAAGCTAATCTAAAGCCAATTCACGGCTGGAGCAGCTTCAGGCATGGAACAACATTGCTCGTTCAGGGGGAGGTAATTCTCGCTCACCTCATTCATATCAAGTTAATACATTTTCATGCAACATCTAACATGACTTTACTGTGGTCGAAAGAAAACTAAAAAGAGAAAAAAAAATTGCTTCCTTTTCATTTTTTAAGTAGGGGGGAAGGTAAGCGGTACTTATTGATTCTACAGGGTATTCGCCCCTTCCCCTTTCCTTTTTGAAAGGCTGGGTCTTAACAGAGTTCAGTCGAAGACTATTGGTAATCTGATCTCCTTGCTGTGTTACTAGGTGAAAGGGAAATAATTCAACCAGTGCACATCTTGTATTTTGGTGTTTTTTTTTCTATCCTTGTTGCATGTACACAAGTTTTTCTTTATTCCCATCTGTTTGCTGTTTTTTTGTAGATGTACAATATGGTTTCAATTATGTATGCATATTTGTTGTTGTAGAAATAGAATATGTTTTTAATTATGTTTATATTTACTTTGTGGTGTTGGTGTATAATGACAATGCACTTTCAACTACTCACATATGCGTATGTGTGTGTGTGTGTTAAATTAGTAAAATATGATTTCAATTATTGACACATTCTATGTTGTATAAATAATGTATGCTTTCAATTATTGTACGTATTTTTTTATTGTTTAAATATAAAGTTTAGCTTGTATATACTCAAGTGTATATAAAGTCTCGATTATTTATTAAAAAGTTTAATATAAACTCTATTTACAAGTCAAACATTTGAAGATGAAGTATTTTTTTTTACAAGTCAGACATCTGAAGATGAAGTCTATTTATTTACGTCAGACATCTGAAGATGAAGTCTATTTATTTAAAAGTCAACCATCTGAAGATGAAATCTATTTATTTACAAGTCAGACATTTGGAGATGAAGTCTATTTATTTACAAGACAGACATTTGGAGATTAAGTCTATTTACAAGTCAGCCATCTGAAGATGAAGTCTTTTTTACTTACAAGACAGACATTTAAAGATGAAGTTTCATAAAAAGTCCAATGATTTACTAGAGAAACAACTAAACATGAAACCCAATTATTTACAAGACAGACAAACCAGGAGTCCATACATCCAACAAGTCTTGGCCAATCACTATTTTAATCTCTCATCTCCACCTCCACGATTGGCTAGAATAGAAGCAACACTGACCATGTCCAACTACAACTTTGTCTACTGTCTGTAATTTAATGGAATTCACCAGAAAGCCACAAGGGAAAGAAAAAAAATATTTGTTTTCTTTTTCACTTGTCCCTGGATCGATTTTGTTCGCCCCCCTCCCCCTCCCAGAGAAGCACCAAAAAGTTTTTCTTTACAGTTTTTTATCTTTATTTTTTCCTTCAAAAAATCGTTTGTAAACTGATACCTCGTTATAGTGCAAATTATATAGATAATTGATTTATAAAGTGCAGTTTAGCTAGATATTATATTTAAACAGTGCAGTCTAGATGATAAATGTTTTTGTTAAGTAAATTTTATGTGGCTGATATATTTATTATTAAAAAAAATGGAAAACATGGATAATATATTAATTCACATATTTCTCACAATGAAGGTTATAAAGATCTTATATCTATACCGAGCATTTTTATGGGTGACACATTTATATAGTAAATAAATGGCATTCAAGAATATATGTATATAAACTTTGAAAATAATGTTATGTTACATTAAGTTCATATATTACGTGGCAATGTGGTGTACATTGTTTATAGCTTTAAAACATTTCTTTCGTTTGTTGTTATTTTATAAAACTGACAAAGAAGTATCTCTAAAATATCATTGTAGTAAACAATAAATGGTTCTTTCCTCTCTCGTTCTCCATTTAACTCAGTTATTGTAGTTTCAGAAATATTACTTACAAGTATCCTATACTCGATACTAGTCTACTACTTATGTAAATAGATATTGTAGTCGTTTAAATAAATGACAATAATTTATGTGTGTTGCTGTTTAAATGTGTGCTTTATATCAGATTCGTTATATGGTCGGTTAAAAAGAATCGCTTATTACGCTCAACCTTAACCCATTCAAGATCAGCTATTGGCTATTGGTCAAAGAGAACTAAAGTCAAGTGTGAGGATTTGATTAAAAGTAACCCTGAGCTGGAAAGGGTTAAGTACCTCTTGTTTTGTTCTGTTTGCAAATATTTCATTAAGCAATGTGGACACGCCTTTATGTTTCTTCTATGTCTGGAGGGTGCTCTATGAGTCAAGCCAGTTATGATGTGTACCAGACATGGGGTTAAGGTAAGTAAAGGCAGATGGCCTTTTGTGCTGTCCACACAAACCCATTGTGTATTCTCAGGCCCCGGATACTAATTCAAGGAACTCTTTGAACCAACACAATCTAATGGTTATATTGTTACTGTTTTTTTTATAAATATTTTTACCTCTGAAGAAAAACATCAAGATCCTTTTAATGAAGCTGAAATATCTCCAACTCTATGAAAACAATCACCTGAGTCCAAGTACTTTCTCTTTCTTTCTCTCTCCCCCTCCCTCTCTATCTCTCCCTATGACCGTTAGTAAGTTAGCCAAGAGTATTTCTTTAGTGAATCGATTGCCCCCTCCCCCACCAACCCCCCTTTTTATCCTCCCTCCCCCTCCTCCCCAGCAGATCACGTGACTGATGACCTACTCATTGCTACATTAACGGCCCAAGGGACACAACTGTTAGTGAACAGACTGGATTTTCGCACTTCATCGGCCACAACTCTAACGTCTCAAGATCAGACAACTTTTCATTCGTGAAACCGAGGAAAGTAAAGAAAAAAAATTAAATTAATTTCCTTCTTTTCATTGACACGTAGTTTTAAAATAGTGTGTGTGTGTGTGTTTATTTTCTAGTGTTTGTTGTTGTTTTACGCCCTCGAAAAATTTTTAATAATATTAAAGGGTGTCAAAACGTAATGACTAGAGAGAAAATAAACTGCAGCGGAAGTCGGGCTTCCACCATCCTTGACATTGACAGGAAACGGAAGCGAATAGATTTTGTTGTGTATCGATGCTAAACGTTTGTCAATATATTCAGTGCATGGGTCGATACTCGTGGTAAAGAAGGAGATGGGAAAATATCATTAATCATACTTTACAAGGCATTATTGATAAATGTACATAATATATATTTCTCTCTCTCACTCTCTTTCTCTTTTCTTCTTTTTTTTCTTCAACTATTTTTTTTTCGTTGATTTGTCTTGCGCCGCTTCTCTCTCAGTCAGTCTCTCCTTTACACCCATCTCCATCTCTCTATCATCTCTCTCTCTCTCTCTCTCTCTTTTTCTCTTGTTCGCTCTCAAATTCTATCTCCCTCTAACTACCTCCCACGCTTTCACTCATTCCATCTCACCTTTCTCTCTCTCTCTTGCCATCTCTGACATTCCCTCTCTCCCTCAATTACCCTTACACTTTTTGCTATCTCGTGTCAGTTATCCGTCATATATTTACAGTGGCGCAATGATCAATTAGAGTAGCCTCAAATGTGTGACTCCTTCAAATACTTCTCTCAGCAACCACAGACTTAACCTTCCGCAGTGTGCAACAACAAAGTTTCATGGATGTTTTCAATTAGATCTACATGTGATGGAAACATTTCAGACAACACTTTTCATGGAATTTATCCTTTCAAATGTCAGGGTTGCCTCGCTACACGTTTTTTGGTATAGTTTCAATTGAAATGAAATGAAGGTCTCGTCTCTTTTTGAAGGTCATGGTTATTTCCTGTAAAATTTAATGGACTTTTGTCCATTCATATGTTATGGCGGTCTATCTCTTTACATTTTTTTGGAATTGTATCCCTTCAAATGTCTTGTATAATTTCCCATTTAAATGTCATGTATAGTTTTCCATTCTAATGTTATGTATAGTAGCCATCTTAAAATGTCATGTATAGTCTTTCAGTCCGTTTTATAGTCTCCCATTCCAAAGTTTTGTCAAATCTTTCATCCCAATGTTATGTTTGGTCTCTCCCTTTCAAATGTCATGTATAGTATACCCATTTAAACATAATGTCAATGAATCCGTTTACATTGTACGGCCATTGTATATTTTTCAGTGTCATGAAAAATAACAATTTTTTTTCTAATGTCATATCATGGTATTATTTCAAAATTCATGGAATATTCTCCTTTTAAAAGCTATATATTGTCTAGTCATTATCATGAAACGTTATTAATATGTTATACTGAGGTGTATCTGGCATTGAATCAAAACACGTTGAAAGCTACAAAGTAAACAAAACAAGAAAAAAAAACTACACCATCAACAACACCATCATCATAGGTGCCAATGTGAAACCAAAACGTGAGAAAATATCTCATGTGCCATAAAACAAATAACAAACTACGGCATCCAATTGAATCATTTTCTTCTTGAAATCCATTCACACGTCAGCTGTTGACTCTATCATTACCGCATATCACGCCTTGCCTCATCACGTCTAATTACTTGATGTAACTTGTCTAAATGAGCGCATGGAATTGCATGTTACTGGCTACGTTTTCATCGCACGGTTAATTATCTTGGATTTAATTAACACATCCTTATCACTCGTAAAGTATCCGTTTTTTTTATTAATAAAGTGTACATTTTCTGAACAGTTTTCTTCTTCTTCTTCTTCTGCGTTCCATTTAGCTTTCCTTTGCTGTGTCAGTAATGTAGAATAAGTTTAATTGGAAATCTTTACATATTGGTCTACAAAGTATTGAAAAACTTCGAGTTTTCAATCAATGAATTTTTGTTTTAATCGCCTTTACTGTCTAAAAATTGAAACTAGCTCTGACCAGCACTAGATATCCGACGGGGAAAGTACAGGCTTTCTGTTGGCAACATTATTTCGATGTATGTCATGTCATGTCATGTCATTATTTCGATGTATGTCATGTCATGTCATGCCACTATTTCGATGTATGTCATGTCATGTCATGTCATTATTTCGATGTATGTCATGTTCACTGAACATGGTAAACTCAACTATGCCATCCTATAGGGTTACCTTTTTTTTTGCAAAAGAACGTTTTCGTACCATCCACTCTTACTGTGGGCATAGAAAGAAAAATATAATTTAAAATATTTGACATTATTTGAAAATAGCCAGCAGTGTACTGATCTCATAATCTTCCCATAGTCTTTATTAAACATATCAAATTTTACTATATTTACCACTGTTACACTAATTTCCATATGAAGCACCTATGAACATTACTTTAACATTTGGTAAGTGTAAAAAACAATTTCTGCAACATTTATTTAATTTATAAACACATTATAATATAAGATGAAAATAACAATAACACACATATAAGCTATTGTTCCTTCTTTTGTTTTTATTCATGCATCATACATTTGCACCAATCACTCAATGTAGATCCAATCTTTAAACCCGATACACGTGCCTAAAATCAGTGACTTGAATTTGAAACACTAAACCGGCGCTTTCGCAGACAAATGTTTGTTTTTAAAAGAAGACTTAAAAAAAAAAAAAGAAATCCTTGACCATGAGATGAAACAGGGAGTTTGTTTAAAGTATTTAAAATGAACAATGGAGCTGAGAAGGAATTACTGGAAGAAGACTCTCCAGGGTATGGTCAGGATTGAATTCTCACATCCGATTAAATGAAGTTCTTTTTTTTTTTGTACGTCATGTGCTGAATTAACTCGCACCTTTAATTTGAACAAAAAACAAAAAGCGGAAAAGAAAATAGATTGTAAAAAAAATATAACTGCAGGAGTTGCTAGCAATTTATTATAGAACCTTATTCAACTTTATTTTATAATTGCAGATTATTCACTTTTTTACTTAAACAGTAGGCTAAACACTATATCTATATCGATCTATCTTTCTATCTATCAATCTATCTATCTATCTATCTATCTATCTATCTATCTATCTATCTATCTATCTATCTATCTATCTATCTATCAATCTATCTATCTATCTATCTATCAATCTATCTATCTATCTATCTATCTTTCTATGTATATATCTATATATATATATAAAGCTCTGTGTGTGTTTAACCAATCAAATTGGTTTGTTTAAAGTCACGTGACCTTATTGTCTTATATTTTGCCTTTGCGATTTGACCTATCACATGTGTGCTTGCTAGCTGAACGTATAGGACTGTCATGCGGTCGACCCGGGTTCTGTTCTTCAGTTAGTCGAAATTCTTTTATTTTAATTCTTCAATTATTTTAATTAACATTACTTCTTTTTTAAAGATTGTAAATCCACGGGCAGCACTGGGCAATTTAGCTTTTTGTTAAATTAAAAGACTTGCCTATTTTTAACCCGAGGCCGATTACAATATTTAAATCAATTTTTTTGTCATGATTAGATCTGGATCTATAGCTTTTCATTCAATGCAGTTTATACAACGTGTACCTGTAGCTTATACAGGCTTGTTTTAATTCCTCTGGGCAAGGCCGGGAAATTTAGCTTGTATATATATATATATATATATATGTGTGTGTGTGTGTGTGTATGTTTGTGTGTGTGTGTGAGTGTGTGTTTGTGTGTTTCATCCATGTGTGTATGTTTTCGTATGTGTGTAGCCTTTATTTGTATATGCATTATATATTAACATATGTATACATAGAGGCACAGATGTATAAAGATCTTTGATTTAATAGAGCCGTCGTCTCGTCATCGTCTCGCCATCGTCTCGCCATCGTCTCGCCATCGTCTCGTCATCGTCTCGCCATCGTCTCGCTATCGTCTCGTCATCGTCTCGCCATCGTCTCGTCTATTGTAAAAAGAAAAACCTTTGATGTTGTATTTTTCTATTTTTCGTTGGTGTCTTATTCCTTTGTAACTTTTTGACCCTTCCTTTTCAAGTTTTATTGCAATCCCGATCAAATAAACTTTGTTGTAGATTTCATTGATTGCAATTATTTATTCAAATGTCCACAATAAAAAGGTTGTAAGGTTTTGTGAACAAAAACATTAAACACAAATAAATAGTCCTTAGAACAACGTTTTATTACTTCTGTCTTGTGGGTGTTCCTTTTTTTCCTCTATTTATGTCAACATAAACTATAAACATTGTTATCGATTCAACCATTATCTTTATAGAGCTGAGTCCAAACACATTTACGATGTGGACCTTACAGTGGGCCTACATTTTGATTGGATGATCGTAAACAGTGCTCATGTTTCAACAAGACAAATTGTGTATCTATCTAATATATAAACAATATATTTTTATACAAAGCCAGCTGAACAAAAAAAAATAAAAAAATCAGCATCCATATACAGTAAACCTCGGTTTTTGTCGGTTTTGGTTTTTGTTAAATTTTCCTTAAAAAAAAAAAATGTCTCGGTTTAAGTCAATGGCCTCGATTTTGAAGAGAGTCGCAGTGTTAATAGGTCACAATCCAAGGTGTTTACCTAGGAGGAATTTCCCATTCCAAAGAATACAATCTGCACATCCCCCCTCCCCCTTTCTCACAGTCCTTCATTCCATAAGCTAAAAAAATTGGCTTCATCCGAGTGAATGTCACGTTAAATGTTCATTTGTTTGAAAGGGATACTTTAGTTATACTTATAATCCACAAGCCGTTATGTGCCCGGTCCTCCGAACCGGCTAAAAGTTATGTTTACATACACTCTAACTACTCAGGCAGTTATAATGAGATTGCCCGCATGACCTACGACACGAATTTAAACGTGAGGTAATTTTTTATTTGCCCGCTACAACATGAATTACCCGTTAAAATCATTACTCATCACCCATTATAACAATTACAAAATTGCCCGCTATAAATTACGACGCAAATTAAAACGTAAATATATTTTGTTCTATTCATTGATTAAGAACATTCGACAGTACTTTTATTTTTTTTTAATGATTGTTTGATATATTTTTTTTACGACAAACATTAAGTCGCAGACCTATGTTGTGTTGTTTTTGTTTATTTGCTATTTATTTATTTATTGTTGCTTTGGAAGCAAACTTAGAATTAAATTTTCTATTCAACATGTAAAACAATAACAAATGAAACCCATATGAAATAATGTTTATAAAACGTATACGACACGAATTAAAACTTTAAAAAGTTAGTTCCGGCAATTTGAACATTGCCCGGCAAATTAAACATTGCCCGGTAATATAAACATTGCCCGGTAATTTAAACATTGCCCGGTAATTTAGAATATGCTTGACACATTATAGTAGTATGTTTTTTTTTTGTGGTCAGTATTTTTTAAATTTATTTTTGTTTTGCACACTTTATTATACACCAATTCAATATACAACTAAAAAGGAAAAACAAATAATAATATTTTTTTTTTATTTCTTGCTCAAAGTATGACCACTATGATCGAATTTTGTGAGTTTATTGGGTAATTAAACTCTTTCTGTAAAACAGAACTCACATGTCTTTTAAAAAGTACTGTTAATTCGAAAATGATTGTTTGATATATTTTTTTGCTACAACATTAGTCGTAGATCAATATTTTTTTTTTTTTTGTTTTTTTTTTGTTTTTGTTGGTGTTATTTGCTATTTATTTATTGTTGCTTTGGAAGCAAACTTAGAATTAAATTTTAAATTCAACAGGAAAAACAATAACAACTGAAACTGATATGAATCATAGTTTATACAACGTATACGACATGAATTAAAACTTTAAAAAGTTGGTCCGGCAAATTTAAACATTGCCCGGGAATATAAAAATTTCCCGCTACATAGTTTATAAGACGTATACGATACAAATTAAAACTTTAAAACGTTGAGCTCGGCAATTTAAACATTGCCTGGCAATTGAAAAATTTCCCGCTACAAAGTTTATAAGACGTATACACAGAATAGGTATAGAACAGAATGCACAATCCCTATATACTAAAAGTTACCATTTTCCGCAATGCAGCGGTCGCTAGAGACGCTACTATAGTAAAATGAGAAATGATATCTACGTCTGCCATAAATATATACAATATATATATAGGTCTACATTATCTTTCATTATAGGCTTACTTTTATATAAATTTGACTTAATTACCCATTTTGTTTTGAACATTATATGATTAGGCCAATATGATGTAAAAATATTTATTACCCGGTACTGATTTGAAAAAAAAATGGCTTAGACGTAGCTCGGTACCGGTAACTAAATTGCTGCGGCTACCGGTACATAAATATATATACTTTTTAAACCAAAATAAACTTTTAAAATTATGAAGGGAAATAGGCATATAATTCATAATGAGTTAATATGAGGTTGTTTATGCTGTTGTTTATCCTTTATGGAGTCAGGAAAGCCATGCAGTTTGACATGCTCTTTTTTACGATAATCAGTGGTTTTCGCATCATTGTTGTAGTTTATTACACAACCGTTTATGCACATTTTGCCTGAAATATTAGCTTTGGGTGTTCGAACTTGTAGATTTGAAGAGAAGGACGTTGTAGGCTAAATAAGCATAAATATAGAGTGTAACCAGGACCGCTGCGTTTAAATAAGCTTAGTATGGCGTCGGTATTACTGCCCAAAACAGAAATAAAATGCGATTGCGCATTCTGTTTTATGCCTATTCTGTGGACATATACAACACGAATAAAAACGTGAAGGAATTTTTTATTTGCCAGATACAACGTAAGATACCCATTAAAACCATTAATCATTACCCATTATAACAATTTAAAAATATCCCGCTATAAATTACGACGCAAATAAAAACGTGAATATATTTTGTTCTATTCATTCATAAAGTACATTAGCAAAGGATGAAGCAAAGTTAATTTTAAATGAATACGCAAAATTTGATGACGTCATAACGAAAAGCCGGCTAGCTATCTCTGCGCAAACTTTGATGACGTCATCCTGAACAAAATCTCAACGCCATCCTTTTTTTAATTTTTTTAGCGCGATCGATCGAAAAACTATAAAAAGTTGGAACGGCAATTTTAACATGAACCCAAAATATGTCGTTTTATTCGCGTTTTTTGACCAAACTGACCACTGCGGTCATTTTAATTTTTTTAAAACCTTGACAGTGTTCACCGCCGTAACGCAAAGAATATTTGTAGCAAATTTCACGTTTTTATGTCCAGTATTTAAAAAGATTATGCGGTATGTACATACCCAGCCAGCCAGCCAGCCAGCCAGCCAGCCAGCCAGCCAGCCAGCCAGCCAGCCACATATTCCTTTTGAGATTTATATATATACAAGCCGTTATGTGCCCGATTCTTCGAACGGGCTTTTTTTTAGAATATGCTTGACACATTATAGTTTTTTAGTTTTGTTTTTGCAACATACATAAAGTAGTATGTTTTTTTTTGTGGTCAGTATTTTTTTTATTTATTTTTGTTTTGCACACTTTATTATACACCAATTCAATATACAACTAAAAAGGAAAAACAAATAATTTTTTTTTATTTCTTGCTCAAAGTATGACCACTATGATCGAATTTTGTGAGATAATTGGGTAATTAAACTCTTTCTGTAAAACAGAACTCACATGTCTTTTAAAAAGTACTGTTAATTCGAAAAGTATTGTTTGATATATTTTTTTGCTACAACATTAGTCGTAGATCAATATTTATTTATTTTTGCTTTTTTTTTTGTTTTTGTTGGTGTTATTTACTATTTATTTATTGTTGCTTTGGAAGCAAACTTAGAATTAAATTTTAAATTCAACAGGAAAAACAATAACAACTGAAACCGATATGAATCATAGTTTATACAACGTATACGACATGAATTAAAACTTTTAAAAGTTGGTCCGGCAAATTTAAACATTGCCCGGCAATATAAAAATTTCCCGC
Source organism: Anisus vortex (assembly GCA_949126835.1). Taxonomy (NCBI): domain Eukaryota; kingdom Metazoa; phylum Mollusca; class Gastropoda; family Planorbidae; genus Anisus; species Anisus vortex. The sequence goes on along the minus strand of OX421492.1, from coordinate 41,674,115 downwards.
TACATAGTTTATAAGACGTATACGATACAAATTAAAACTTTAAAACGTTGAGCTCGGCAATTTAAACATTGCCTGGCTATTGAAAAATTTTCCGCTACAAAGTTTATAAGACGTATACACAGAATAGGTATAGAACAGAATGCACAATCCCTATATACTCAGTCACTAAAAGTTACCATTTTCCGCAATGCAGCGGTCGCTAGAGACGCTACTATAGTAAAATGTGAAAGGATATCTACGTCTGCCATAAATATATACAATATATATAGGGCCTACATTATCTTTCATTATAGGCTTACTTTTATATAAATTTGACTTAATTACCCATTTTGTTTAGAACATTATATGATTAGGCCAATATGATGTATAAATATTTTTATTGCCCGGTACTGATTTGAAAAAAAAATGGCTTAGACGTAGCTCGGTACCGGTAACTAAATTGCTGCGGCTACCGGTACATAAATATATATACTTTTTAAACCAAAATAAACTTTTAAAATTATGAAGGGAAATAGGCATATAATTCATAATGAGTTAATATGAGGTTGTTTATGCTGTTGTTTATCCTTTATGGATTCAGGAAAGCCATGCAATTTGACATGCTCTTTTTTACGATAATCAGTCGTTTTCGCATCATTGTTGTAGTTTATTACACAACCGTTTATGCACATTTTGCCTGAAATATTAGCTTTGGGTGTTCGAACTTGTAGATTTGAAGAAAAGGACGTTGTAGGCTAAATAAGCATAAATATAGAGTGTAACCAGGACCGCTGCGTTTAAATAAGCTTAGTATGGCGTCGGTATTACTGCCCAAAACAGAAATAAAATGCGATTGCGCATTCTGTTTTATACCTATTCTGTGGACATATACAACACGAATAAAAACGTGAAGGAATTTTTTATTTGCCAGATACAACGTAAGATACCCATTAAAACCATTAATCATTACCCATTATAACAATTTAAAAATATCCCGCTATAAATTACGACGCAAATTAAAACGTGAATATATTTTGTTCTATTCATTCATAAAGTACATTAGCAAAGGTTGAAGCAAAGTTAATTTTAAATGAATACGCAAAATTTGATGACGTCATAACGAAAAGCCGGCTATCTATCTCTGCGCAAACTTTGATGACGTCATCCTGAAAAAAATCTCAACGCCATCCTTTTTTTTATTTTTTTAGCGCGATGGATCGAAAAACTATAAAAAGTTGGAACGGCAATTTTTACATGAACCCAAAATATGTCGTTTTATTCGCGTTTTTTGACCAAACTGACCACTGCGGTCATTTTAATTTTTTTAAAACCTTGACAGTGTTCACCGCCGTAACGCAAAGAATATTTGTAGCAAATTTCACGTTTTTATGTCCAGTATTTAAAAAGATTATGCGGTATGTACATACCCAGCCAGCCAGCCAGCCAGCCAGCCAGCCACATACATACATATTCCTTTTGAGATTTATATATATACAAGCCGTTATGTGCCCGGTCCTCCGAACCGGCTAAAAGTTATGTTTACATACACTCTAACTACTCAGGCAGTTATAATGAGATTGCCCGCATGACCTACGACACGAATTTAAACGTGAGGTATTTTTTTATTTGCCCGCTACAACATGAATTACCCGTTAAAATCATTACTCATCACCCATTATAACAATTACAAAATTGCCCGCTATAAATTACGACGCAAATTAAAACATGAATATATTTTGTTCTATTCATTGATAAAGAACATTCGACAGTACTTTTTTTTTTTTTTTTAATGATTGTTTGATATATTTTTTTACGACAAACATTAAGTCGCAGACCTATGTTGTGTTGTTTTTGTTTATTTGCTATTTATTTATTTATTGTTGCTTTGGAAGCAAACTTAGAATTAAATTTTCTATTCAACATGTAAAACAATAACAAATGAAACCCATATGAAATAATGTTTATAAAACGTATACGACACGAATTAAAACTTTAAAAAGTTAGTTCCGGCAATTCGAACATTGCCCGGCAAATTAAACATTGCCCGGTTATATAAACATTGCCCGGTAATTTAAACATTGCCCGGTAATTTAAACATTGCCCGGTAATTTAAACATTGCCCGGTATTATAAACATTGCCCGGTAATTTAAACATTGCCCGGTAATTTAAACATTGCCCGGTAATTTAAACATTGCCCGGTAATTTAAACATTGCCCGGTAATTTAAACATTGCCCGGTAATTTAAACATTGCCCGGTATTATAAACATTGCCCGGTAATATAAACATTGCCCGGTAATTTAAACATTGCCCGGTAATTTAAACAATGGCCGTTACCAAGGCGATAAGCCTAAAGGTGCCCAGTTCTCGGAACTGGATAAAATAACCCATGGAGTTATAAACAATAGTCTTCCATTTAAATATTGCATTCTACAAATTACGACGCAAATTAAAACAACTTCTTAAACGCATAAATACGCAAAATTTGATGACGCCATATAATTATAAGCTTAAATATAGAGTGTAACCAGGACCACTGCGTTTAAATATGCTTAATAAGGCGTCGGTATTTCTTCCCGAAACAGAAAAAAAATGCTAAATCTATTTGCTTTGTCCTATGTTTGTAAAGTTTTAAATTATTAATTAGCTTTAAGTCATGTATTCACAGTGTAAAGTATTAAAGTAGTGATAGATTAAGAAAATCAACTACAGTGTTGGTAGTGTAAAGAATTTATGTTGTTTACGGCACGTAGACAATTTAAACATGAAGAAAATTTGTTCCCATCATTGAGTTGAGATAAAAATCCATGCACATAGTTTGATGACGTCAATTGAAACATGAATGAAAAATGTCCCTTCATTGCTATAAAATCCATGCGCAAAGATTGATGACGTCATAAAAATAATCTCAGCGCATCCTTTTTTTTCTAACTTTGTGACGAAAAACTATAAAAAGTTGTACTGGCAAAGACAATGTGAATCAAAAATTGTGTTTTTTTCGCGTTTTTTGACCAAACTGACCACTGCGGTCATTTTAATTTTTTTTAAACCTTGACAGTGTTCACCGCCGTAACGCAAAGAATATTTGTAGCAAATTTCACGTTTTTATGTCCAGTATTTAAAAAGATTATGCGGTATGTACATACCCACATATATACATACATACATACATACATATTCCTTTTGAGATTTATATATATGATATCATATTCATATCATATCATATCATATATATATATAAATCTCAAAAGGAATATGTATGTATGTATGTGGCTGGCTGGCTGGCTGGCTGGGTATGTACATACCGCATAATCTTTTTAAATACTGGACATAAAAACGTGAAATTTGCTACAAATATTCTTTGCGTTACGGCGGTGAACACTGTCAAGGTTTTAACAAAATTAAAATGACCGCAGTGGTCAGTTTGGTCAAAAAACGCGAATAAAACGACATATTTTGGGTTCATGTTGAATTTGCCGTTCCAACTTTTTATAGTTTTTCGATCGATCGCGCTAAGAAAATAAAAAAAAGGATGGCGTTGAGATTTTTTTCAGGATGACGTCATCAAAGTTTGCGCAGGGATAGCTGGTTGTCTTTTTTTTTATGGCGTCATCGAATTTTGCGTATTCATTTTAATTAACTTCGCTTCAACCTTTGCTAATGTACTTTATGAATGAATAGAACAAAATATATTCACGTTTTAATTTGCGTCGTAATTTAAAGCGGGATATTTTTAAATTGTTATAATGGGTAATGATTAATGGTTTTAATGGTTATCTTACGTTGTATCTGGCAAATAAAAAATTCCTTCACGTTTTTATTCGTGTTGTATATGTTCACAGAATAGGTATAAAACAGAATGCGCAATCGCATTTTATTTCTGTTTCGGGAAGTAATACCGACGCCTTACTAAGCTTATTTAAACGCAGTGGTCCTGGTTACACTCTATATTTAAGCTTATAATTATATGGCGTCATCAAATTTTGCGCATTTATGCGTTTAAGAAGGGAACAAAATTTTGTTTTAATTTGCGTCGTTATTTGTGGAATGCAATATTTAAATGGTTTAAGTTATCGGAAAATACTTTATCCCCGCTTAAGACTATTGTTTATAACTCCATGGGTTATTTTATCAAGTTCCGAGAACTGGGCACCTTTAGGCTTATCGCCTAGGTAACGGCCATTGTTTAAATTACCGGGCAATGTTTACATTACCGGGCAATGTTTATAATACCGGGCAATGTTTATAATACCGGGCAATGTTTAAATTACCGGGCAATGTTTAAATTACCGGGCAATGTTTATAATACCGGGCAATGTTTATAATACCGGGCAATGTTTAAATTACCGGGCAATGTTTAAATTACCGGGCAATGTTTAAATTACCGGGCAATGTTTATAATACCGGGCAATGTTTATAATACCGGGCAATGTTTAAATTACCGGGCAATGTTTAAATTACCGGGCAATGTTTATAATACCGGGCAATGTTTATAATACCGGGCAATGTTTAAATTACCGGGCAATGTTTAAATTACCGGGTAATGTTTAATTTGCCGGGCAATGTTCAAATTGCCGGAACTAAATTTTTAAAGATTTAATTCGTGTCGTATACGTTTTATAAACATTATTTCATAAGGGTTTCATTTGTTATTGTTTTACATGTTGAATAGAAAATTTAATTCTAAGTTTGCTTCCAAAGCAACAATAAATAAATAAATAGCAAATAAACAAAAACAACACAACATAGGTCTGCGACTTAATGTTTGTCGTAAAAAAAATATATCAAACAATCATTAAAAAAAAAAAGTACTGTCGAATATTCTTAATCAATGAATAGAACAAAATATATTCATGTTTTAATTTGCGTCGTAATTTATATCGGGCAATTTTGTAATTGTTATAATGGGTGATGAGTAATGATTTTAACGGGTAATTCATGTTGTAGCGGGCAAATAAAAAATTACCTCACGTTTAAATTCGTGTCGTAGGTCATGCGGGCAATCTCATTATAACTGCCTGAGTAGTTAGAGTGTATGTAAACATAACTTTTAGCCGGTTCGGAGGACCGGGCACATAACGGCTTGTATATATATAAATCTCAAAAGGAATATGTATGTATGTGGCTGGCTGGCTGGCTGGGTATGTACATACCGCATAATCTTTTTAAATACTGGACATAAAAACGTGAAATTTGCTACAAATATTCTTTGCGTTACGGCGGTGAACACTGTCAAGGTTTTAAAAAAATTTAAATGACCGCAGTGGTCAGTTTGGTCAAAAAACGCGAATAAAACGACATATTTTGGGTTCATGTTGAATTTGCCGTTCCAACTTTTTATAGTTTTTCGATCGATCGCGCTAAGAAAATAAAAAAAAAGGATGGCGTTGAGATTTTTTTCAGGATGACGTCATCAAAGTTTGCGCAGAGATAGCTAGCCGGCTTTTCGTTATGACGTCATCAAATTTTGCGTATTCATTTAAAATTAACTTTGCTTCAACCTTTGCTAATGTACTTTATGAATGAATAGAACAAAATATATTCACGTTTTAATTTGCGTCGTAATTTATAGCGGGATATTTTTAAATTGTTATAATGGGTAAAGATTAATGGTTTTAATGGGTATCTTACGTTGTATCTGGCAAATACAAAATTCCATCACGTTTTTATTCGTGTTGTATATGTCCACAGAATAGGTATAAAACAGAATACGCAATCGCATTTTATTTCTGTTTTGGGCAGTAATACCGACGCCATACTAAGCCTATTTAAACGCAGTGGTCCAGGTTACACTCTATATTTATGCTTATTTAGCCTACAACGTCCTTTTCTTCAAATCTACAAGTTCGAACACCCAAAGTTAATATTTCAGGCAAAATGTGCATAAACGGTTGTGTAATAAACTACAACAATGATGCGAAAACGACTGATTATCGTAAAAAAGAGCATGTCAAACTGCATGGCTTTCCTGACTCCATAAAGGATAAACAACAGCATAAACAACCTCATATTAACTCATTATGAATTATATGCCTATTTCCCTTCATAATTTTAAAAGTTTATTTTGGTTTAAAAAGTATATATATTTATGTACCGGTAGCCGCAGCAATTTAGTTACCGGTACCGAGCTACGTCTAAGCCATTTTTTTTTCAAATCAGTACCGGGTAGTAAATATTTTACATCATATTGGCCTAATCATATAATGTTCAAAACAAAATGGGTAATTAGGTCAAATTTATATAAAAAAAAAGCCTATAATGAAAGATAATGTAGGCCCTATATATATTGTATATATTTATGGCAGACGTAGATATCATTTCTCATTTTACTTTAGTAGCGTCTCTAGCGACCGCTGCATTGCGGAAAATGGTAACTTTTAGTGAGTGCGTATATAGGGATTGTGCGTTCTGTTCTATACCTATTCTGTGTATACGTCTTATAAACTTTGTAGCTGGAAATTTTTCAATTGCCAGGCAATGTTTAAATTGCCGAGCTCAACGTTTTAAAGTTTTAATTTGTATCATATACGTCTTATAAACTATGTAGCGGGAAATTTTTATATTGCCGGGCAATGTTTAAATTTGCCGGACCAACTTTTTAAAGTTTTAATTCATGTCGTATACGTTGTATAAACTATGATTCATATCGGTTTCAGTTGTTATTGTTTTTCCTGTTGAATTTAAAATTTAATTCTAAGTTTCCTTCCAAAGCAACAATAATTAAATAGAAAATAACACCAACAAAAAAAAATAAAAAAAAAAAAAAAAAATATTGCTCTACGACTAATGTTGTAGCAAAAAAATATATAAAACAATCATTTTCGAATTAACAGTACGTTTTAAAAGACATGTGAGTTCTGTTTAACAGAAAGAGTTTAATTACCCAATAAACTCACAAAATTCGATCATAGTGGTCATACTTTGAGCAAGAAATAAAAAAAAATTATCATTATTTGTTTTTTTCTTTTTAGTTGTATATTGAATTGGTGTATAATAAAGTGTGCAAAACAAAAATAAATTTAAAAAATACTGACCACAAAAAAAAACAACATACTACTTTATGTATGTTGCAAAAACAAAACTAAAAAACTATAATGTGTCAAGCATATTCTAAAAAAAAGCCCGTTCGAAGAATCGGGCACATAACGGCTTGTATATATATAAATCTCAAAAGGAATATGTATGTATGTGGCTGGCTGGCTGGCTGGCTGGGTATGTACATACCGCATAATCTTTTTAAATACTGGACATAAAAACGTGAAATTTGCTACAAATATTCTTTGCGTTACGGCGGTGAACACTGTCAAGGTTTTAAAAAAATTAAAATGACCGCAGTGGTCAGTTTGGTCAAAAAACGCGAATAAAACGACATATTTTGGGTTCATGTTGAATTTGCCGTTCCAACTTTTTATAGTTTTTCGATCGATCGCGCTAAGAAAATAAAAAAAAGGATGGCGTTGAGATTTTTTTCAGGATGACGTCATCAAAGTTTGCGCAGGGATAGCTGGTTGTCTTTTTTTTTATGGCGTCATCGAATTTTGCGTATTCATTTTAATTAACTTCGCTTCAACCTTTGCTAATGTACTTTATGAATGAATAGAACAAAATATATTCACGTTTTAATTTGCGTCGTAATTTATAGCGGGATATTTTTAAATTGTTATAATGGGTAATGATTAATGGTTTTAATGGGTATCTTACGTTGTATCTGGCAAATAAAAAATTCCTTCACGTTTTTATTCGTGTTGTATATGTCCACAGAATAGGTATAAAACAGAATGCGCAATCGCATTTTATTTCTGTTTTGGGCAGTAATACCGACGCCATACTAAGCTTATTTAAACGCAGCGGTCCTGGTTACACTCTATATTTATGCTTATTTAGCCTACAACGTCCTTTTCTTCAAATCTACAAGTTCGAACACCCAAAGCTAATATTTCAGGCAAAATGTGCATAAACGGTTGTGTAATAAACTACAACAATGATGCGAAAACGACTGATTATCGTAAAAAAGAGCATGTCAAATTGCATGGCTTTCCTGACTCCATAAAGGATAAACAACAGCATAAACAACCTCATATTAACTCATTATGAATTATATGCCTATTTCCCTTCATAATTTTAAAAGTTTATTTTGGTTTAAAAAGTATATATATTTATGTACCGGTAGCCGCAGCAATTTAGTTACCGGTACCGAGCTACGTCTAAGCCATTTTTTTTTCAAATCAGTACCGGGCAATAAAAATATTTATACATCATATTGGCCTAATCATATAATGTTCTAAACAAAATGGGTAATTAAGTCAAATTTATATAAAAGTAAGCCTATAATGAAAGATAATGTAGGCCCTATATATATTGTATATATTTATGGCAGACGTAGATATCCTTTCACATTTTACTATAGTAGCGTCTCTAGCGACCGCTGCATTGCGGAAAATGGTAACTTTTAGTGAGTGCGTATATAGGGATTGTGCGTTCTGTTCTATACCTATTCTGTGTATACGTCTTATAAACTTTGTAGCTGGAAATTTTTCAATTGCCAGGCAATGTTTAAATTGCCGAGCTCAACGTTTTAAAGTTTTAATTTGTATCATATACGTCTTATAAACTATGTAGCGGGAAATTTTTATATTGCCGGGCAATGTTTAAATTTGCCGGACCAACTTTTTAAAGTTTTAATTCATGTCGTATACGTTGTATAAACTATGATTCATATCGGTTTCAGTTGTTATTGTTTTTCCTGTTGAATTTAAAATTTAATTCTAAGTTTCCTTCCAAAGCAACAATAATTAAATAGAAAATAACACCAACAAAAAAAAAAAAAAAAAAAAAAAAAAAAATATTGCTCTACGACTAATGTTGTAGCAAAAAAATATATAAAACAATCATTTTCGAATTAACAGTACGTTTTAAAAGACATGTGAGTTCTGTTTAACAGAAAGAGTTTAATTACCCAATAAACTCACAAAATTCGATCATAGTGGTCATACTTTGAGCAAGAAATAAAAAAAAATTATCATTATTTGTTTTTTTCTTTTTAGTTGTATATTGAATTGGTGTATAATAAAGTGTGCAAAACAAAAATAAATTTAAAAAATACTGACCACAAAAAAAAAAAACATACTACTTTATGTATGTTGCAAAAACAAAACTAAAAAACTATAATGTGTCAAGCATATTCTAAAAAAAAGCCCGTTCGAAGAATCGGGCACATAACGGCTTGTATATATATAAATCTCAAAAGGAATATGTATGTATGTGGCTGGCTGGCTGGCTGGCTGGGTATGTACATACCGCATAATCTTTTTAAATACTGGACATAAAAACGTGAAATTTGCTACAAATATTCTTTGCGTTACGGCGGTGAACACTGTCAAGGTTTTACAAAAATTAAAATGACCGCAGTGGTCAGTTTGGTCAAAAAAACGCGAATAAAACGACATATTTTGGGTTCATGTTGAATTTGCCGTTCCAACTTTTTATAGTTTTTCGATCGATCGCGCTAAGAAAATAAAAAAAAGGATGGCGTTGAGATTTTTTTCAGGATGACGTCATCAAAGTTTGCGCAGGGATAGCTGGTTGTCTTTTTTTTTATGGCGTCATCGAATTTTGCGTATTCATTTTAATTAACTTCGCTTCAACCTTTGCTAATGTACTTTATGAATGAATAGAACAAAATATATTCACGTTTTAATTTGCGTCGTAATTTATAGCGGGATATTTTTAAATTGTTATAATGGGTAATGATTAATGGTTTTAATGGGTATCTTACGTTGTATCTGGCAAATAAAAAATTCCTTCACGTTTTTATTCGTGTTGTATATGTCCACAGAATAGGTATAAAACAGAATGCGCAATCGCATTTTATTTCTGTTTTGGGCAGTAATACCGACGCCATACTAAGCTTATTTAAACGCAGCGGTCCTGGTTACACTCTATATTTATGCTTATTTAGCCTACAACGTCCTTTTCTTCAAATCTACAAGTTTGAACACCCAAAGCTAATATTTCAGGCAAAATGTGCATAAACGGTTGTGTAATAAACTACAACAATGATGCGAAAACGACTGATTATCGTAAAAAAGAGCATGTCAAACTGCATGGCTTTCCTGACTCCATAAAGGAATAACAACAGCATAAACAACCTCATATTAACTCATTATGAATTATATGCCTATTTCCTTTCATAATTTTAAAAGTTTATTTTGGTTTAAAAAGTATATATATTTATGTACCGGTAGCCGTAGCAATTTAGTTACCGGTACCGAGCTACGTCTAAGCCATTTTTTTTCAAATCAGTACCGGGTAATAAATATTTTTACATCATATTGGCCTAATCATATAATGTTAAAAAAAAAATGGGTAATTAAGTCAAATTTATATAAAAGTAAGCCTATAATGAAAGATAATGTAGGCCCTATATATATTGTATATATTTATGGCAGACGTAGATATCCTTTCACATTTTACTATAGTAGCGTCTCTAGCGACCGCTGCATTACGGAAAATGGTAACTTTTAGTGACTGCGTATATAGGGATTGTGCATTCTGTTCTATACCTATTCTGTGTATACGTCTTATAAACTTTGTAGCGAAAAATTTTTCAATTGCCAGGCAATGTTTAAATTGCCGAGCTCAACTTTTTAAAGTTTTAATTTGTATCGTATTGTCTTATAAACTATGAAGCGGGAAATTTTTACATTGCCGGGCAATGTTTAAATTTGCCGGACCAACTTTTAAAAGTTTTAATTCATGTCGTATACGTTGTATAAACTATGATTCATATCGGTATCAGTTGTTATTGTTTTTCCTGTTGAATTAAAAATTTAATTCTAAGTTTGCTTCCAAAGCAACAATAAATAAATAGCAAAAAACACCAACAAAAACAAAAAAAAAAGCAAAAATAAATAAATATTGATCTACGACTAATGTTGTAGCAAAAAAATATATCAAACAATCATTTTCGAATTAACAGTACTTTTTAAAAGACATGTGAGTTCTGTTTTACAGAAAGAGTTTAATTACCCAATTATCTCACAAAATTCGATCATAGTGGTCATACTTTGAGCAAGAAATAAAAAAAAATTATTTGTTTTTCCTTTTTAGTTGTATATTGAATTGGTGTATAATAAAGTGTGCAAAACAAAAATAAATAAAAAAAATACTGACCACAAAAAAAAACATACTACTTTATGTATGTTGCAAAAACAAAACTAAAAAACTATAATGTGTCAAGCATATTCTAAAAAAAAGCCCGTTCGAAGAATCGGGCACATATCGGCTTGTGATATGATAAATTTGACTTAATTACCCATTTTGTTTTGAACATTATATGATTAGGCCAATATGATGTAAAAATATTTATTACCCGGTACTGATTTGAAAAAAAAATGGCTTAGACGTAGCTCGGTACCGGTAACTAAATTGCTACGGCTACCGGTACATAAATATATATACTTTTTAAACCAAAATAAACTTTTAAAATTATGAAGGGAAATAGGCATATAATTCATAATGAGTATATATGAGGATGTTTATGCTGTTGTTTATCCTTTATGGAGTCAGGAAAGCCATGCAGTTTGACATGCTCCTTTTTCGATAATCAGTCGTTTTCGTTTTCATTGTTGTAGTTTATTACACAACCGTTTATGCACATTTTGCCTGAAATATTAGCTTTGGGTGTTCGAACTTGTAGATTTGAAGAAAAGGACGTTGTAAGCTAAATAAGCATAAATATAGAGTGTAACCAGGACCGCTGCGTTTAAATAAGCTTAGCATGGCGTCGGTATTACTGCCCAAAACTGAAATAAAATGCGATTGCGCATTCTGTTTTATACCTATTCTGTGGACATATACAACACGAATAAAAACGTGAAGGAATTTTTTATTTGCCAGATACAACGTAAGATACTCATTAAAACCATTAATCATTACCCATTATAACAATTTAAAAATATCCCGCTATAAATTACGACGCAAATTAAAACGTGAATATATTTTGTTCTATTCATTCATAAAGTACATTAGCAAAGGTTGAAGCGAAGTTAATTAAAATGAATACGCAAAATTCGATGACGCCATAAAAAAAAAAGACAACCAGCTATCCCTGCGCAAACTTTGATGACGTCATCCTGAAAAAAATCTCAACGCCATCCTTTTTTTTATTTTCTTAGTGCGATCGATCGAAAAACTATAAAAAGTTGGAACGGCAAATTCAACATGAACCCAAAATATGTCCTTTTATTCGCGTTTTTTGACCAAACTGACCACTGCGGTCATTTTAATTTTTTTAAAACCTTGACAGTGTTCACCGCCGTAACGCAAAGAATATTTGTAGCAAATTTCACGTTTTTATGTCCAGTATTTAAAAAGATTATGCGGTATGTACATACCCAGCCAGCCAGCCAGCCAGCCACATACATATTCCTTTTGAGATTTATATATATACAAGCCGTTATGTGCCCGATTCTTCGAACGGGCTTTTTTTTAGAATATGCTTGACACATTATAGTTTTTTAGTTTTGTTTTCGCAACATACATAAAGTAGTATGTTTTTTTTTGTGGTCAGTATTTTTTAAATTTATTTTTGTTTTGCACACTTTATTATACACCAATTCAATATACAACTAAAAAGGAAAAACAAATAATAATAATTTTTTTTTTATTTCTTGCTCAAAGTATGACCACTATGATCGAATTTTGTGAGCTTATTGGGTAATTAAACTCTTTCTGTAAAACAGAACTCACATGTCTTTTAAAAAGTACTGTTAATTCGAAAATGATTGTTTGATATATTTTTTTGCTACAACATTAGTCGTAGATCAATATTTTTTTGTTTTGTTTTTTTTTTGTTTTTGTTGGTGTTATTTGCTATTTATTTATTGTTGCTTTGGAAGCAAACTTAGAATTAAATTTTAAATTCAACAGGAAAAACAATAACAACTGAAACCGATATAAATCATAGTTTATACAACGTATACGACATGAATTAAAACTTTAAAAAGTTGGTCCGGCAAATTTAAACATTGCCCGGCAATATAAAAATTTCCCGCTACATAGTTTATAAGACGTATACGATACAAATTAAAACTTTAAAACGTTGAGCTCGGCAATTTAAACATTGCCTGTCAATTGAAAAATTTCCCGCTACAAAGTTTATAAGACGTATACACAGAATAGGTATAGAACAGAATGCACAATCCCTATATAGGCACTCACTAAAAGTTACCATTTTCCGCAATGCAGCGGTCGCTAGAGACGCTACTATAGTAAAATGAGAAATGATATCTACGTCTGCCATAAATATATACAATATATAAAGGGTCTACATTATCTTTCATTATAGGCTTACTTTTATATAAATTTGACTTAATTACCCATTTTGTTTTGAACATTATGTGATTAGGCCAATATGATGTAAAAATATTTATTGCCCGGTACTGATTTGAAAAAAAAATGGCTTAGACGTAGCTCGGTACCGGTAACTAAATTGCTGCGGCTACCGGTACATAAATATATATACTTTTTAAACCAAAATAAACTTTTAAAATTATGAAGGGAAATAGGCATATAATTCATAATGAGTTAATATGAGGTTGTTTATGCTGTTGTTTATCATTTATGGAGTCAGGAAAGCCATGCAGTTTGACATGCTCTTTTTTACGATAATCAGTCGTTTTCGCATCATTTATGTAGTTTATTACACAACCGTTTATGCACATTTTGCCTGAAATATTAGCTTTGGGTGTTCGAACTTGTAGATTTGAAGAAAAGGACGTTGTAGGCTAAATAAGCATAAATATATAGTGTAACCAGGACCGCTGCGTTTAAATAGGCTTAGTATGGCGTCGGTATTACTGCCCAAAACAGAAATAAAATGCGATTGCGCATTCTGTTTTATACCTATTCTGTGGACATATACAACACGAATAAAAACGTGAAGGAATTTTGTATTTGCCAGATACAACGTAAGATACCCATTAAAACCATTAATCATTACCCATTATAACAATTTAAAAATATCCCGCTATAAATTACGACGCAAATTAAAACGTGAATATATTTTGTTCTATTCATTCATAAAGTACATTAGCAAAGGTTGAAGCAAAGTTAATTTTAAATGAATACGTAAAATTTGATGACGTCATAACGAAAAGCCGGCTAGCTATCTCTGCGCAAACTTTGATGACGTCATCCTGAAAAAAATCTCAACGCCATCCTTTTTTTTATTTTTTTAGCGCGATCGATCGAAAAACTATAAAAAGTTGGAACGGCAATTTTAACATGAACCCAAAATATGTCGTTTTATTCGCGTTTTTTGACCAAACTGACCACTGCGGTCATTTTAATTTTTTTAAAACCTTGACAGTGTTCACCGCCGTAACGCAAAGAATATTTGTAGCAAATTTCACGTTTTTATGTCCAGTATTTAAAAAGATTATGCGGTATGTACATACCCAGCCAGCCACATACATACATACATACATACATATTCCTTTTGAGATATGATATGATATGATATGATTAAAACACACACACACACACACGTGTAACGGTTATCTCTGAACTATTTGAATGTACATGCTAGAACTAAAGACCTTTGAAACGTTTACATAGACTCACCAAGGGGAGAGAACAAACTACATAGACACTGACTTGATAGATGAACCAAAAAAATCAACGTTTTCTTTAGAGCGGTATGTGTTATATTTGAAAAAAATATTGGAATAATGTCTGGTGGTTTAAAAGGTAAGATGGTTGATTTATTTTTAAATTCAAGTGGAAAAAAAATGAAATGGCGGTTCTAGTTTCTTGTGTTTTTTTTTATGTTGATGTTTTTTTATTATTAGTATTTGTAGTAGGTTAAGTAGAGCAAAGTATTTTCTTGAGAAATTTGTTTTAATTTTTTTACATCGACGATTCTCGAATTGTGCAGTCATGGATTACATAGTCAACAATAATCTTCTTTATAGAAGGAGCGTCGGTAATTTAAAAGATAAACGGGTTTAAAGAATGAACAGAAATTCTGAGAAACAATTATACTAGATTTTTAAAAATGAAAACCTATTTAATTATTACTTGATGCAGTAAAAAAATATGTTTCGAAATGTCCGCGAATCCGACTAACCTATATAAACTTGAAAATAGAAATGCAACAACTTGTTGTCTTCCCTTGTGAACTGCAAGCACTGACATATATTTCTTTGTTACGTTTGATGATTTTTGGACCAGCTAGTGGTTTTCTATTTTTTCTTTTGTTAATATTTTTCACCTTTATTCTTCGAAAACGTTTTTATTTGAATTTTTATTCTGTTTTCTGTTCACTGGACTATATTTATTATTTCATTACAGGTAGACTATTGATAGATATTCGATTGTTTTGCATTACAATAATGGTAGATAATTTTGTTGCCCCCATAAAGACTGAAATTTTTCTTTCATATAGGTCTACTGACATGACAAGTTAAGCTGCTAAAAATGTGTACATTATTAACATCGTTATCTCTTTCAAATATCTATACTCTTCTTTCATGTTGGCATGTTAAAAATTCTTCTTTTAAACAGAACCTTGTTGCGCTATAGGCTAATACTTGGTTTGAGTCTAATCTTGCCTTTTTAATTAATGTATCAATCGATTGTAAGTTATTGGGTTTCCTAGCTGATTTT
Organism: Anisus vortex; assembly: GCA_949126835.1. Taxonomy (NCBI): domain Eukaryota; kingdom Metazoa; phylum Mollusca; class Gastropoda; family Planorbidae; genus Anisus; species Anisus vortex. The sequence goes on along the minus strand of OX421492.1, from coordinate 41,658,468 downwards.
GGTAATCCATTCCATGCCCGGATGCCACTCGGGAAAAAAGAGAACTTAAATGCGTTTGTTCTTGCATATGGAATAAAAAGAAATCTGTTTTTATCTTTATGTGCAATTATTTTATGTTTCTTTTTAAATTTTTTTCTTAGATTACTCTTTTTTTTACATCAATCAGTTAGTTTTACATTTATTCACAGTTTAGTACGTTGTAAACTTTTATATCCACATGGAAAAAAAAAGATGGAAATGAGAAAAATAAAACAAAACACAGCATGATCTAAATGTATTATATGGTGCAAAATTCTCTTTGAATTGTATGGTATCAATAAAGTCTCTAATAAATCGAATGAATCTAAAATATAAAAATTAGACTTTACTTACTAAAAACATTCTATGAAATGTTGAAGTCCTAACATTATTTACAATCTTTATTTTTAAAAAGTAATATTAATGGACGTTAACAAAAAAAGTAGAAAAAAAGAAAAAAAAAGTTAGCAGTGGGGAATCGAACCCAGGTCGCCCGCACGGCAGTCGGATACGCTAGTACTCAGCTACGGAGGCCACATGCTGAATGCGAGATCGCAAAAGTAAAATGAGAGACAATCAGGTCACGTGTCTTTAAATTAACCAATGGCCATCGGAATGCACACACACAGTCTACCTTATGAATGTGGATGATCTAAGTGTGTGACCCTATTATTGGTTTGCACAATCCTATTAACATCATCTCCTTACATATATCTGAATCAAGATATAGAATAGACGACCACAATAAAAAAAAAACAACAAATAAAATATCTTAAAACGGCCAAGAATCAAAGTAAACCTTTAAATACTTTCATTATTGTAATGTTAAATTCATACTATTTAATATGATACCGGAGGGAAATGTAGGCCATGATTAGTGATTGAATTCAATAAAGATTGTTATAATGAGTCATTGTGTCTTATTGTAACATTGTGACATGCCTTCAAGGCAGACAGCGAAAATACATGTGAACACACATCTTCCATTAACACACATCTCTTAAAAACACACACATTTCTTAAACACACAGCTTCAATAAACACAGCTTCCGTAAATCCAGATTCCATAAACGTACAGCTTCTATAAACACACAGCTAACATAAACACACACATCCCATAAACACAGAACGTCCATAAATACAGCTTCCGTAAACATACAGACTCCTTAAACACACAGCTTCCATAAACACACAGCTTCAATAAACACACAGCTTCCCATAAACACACATCTTTCATAAACACTTAGCTTCTATAATCACACAGCTTCTATAAGCACACAACTTGCATACACATACAGATTTCATAAACACACAGCTTCCATAAACACACAGCAGGCGCTATATTGTGCTGTCAATAAAAACTTCAATGAACATTTTTATGTTTGTGTTTTATCGTCAGACTTTGAAACAAAATGGTCATTCACCTGTTCACAAAAGAGAAGAAAATAAAAAAAGAAAGATGTTCACAACATAAGACAACTCTGACTAAATCTTTATTACAAAAGCAGACGAGACTCCTCGCCATATTACAACACAAAAAAAAAAAAACGATGACGAAGAAAGTAAAAAAAAAATCTATTTCATATTTCCAGCTCCTTTCCTTGTTTCAACTGATTGTTCAAAGAAGTTTATCAAGACACCTTAAAACTCTCCTCATACTAGAAACACAAATAACATGGAAATAAAATTTTGAGATAATTATAGTTTGATGGGAATTTTATTAAAAGTAGGAATGCTAAACTATTATGTGAACACATTTTTAAAACTCTTTTATGTCCACAAATCAAAGACTTTTGGTGAGTTAATAAGAGTTGTTTGTCTTTATTACTAAGTTCCTAGTTGTTGTTTTTTAAAGTTGGCAATTAAATCTATCTTTGTCTCACTCCATTTATTCTAGCTATTCTATTCTTAGTTGGCAAGATCCAATGTATTAGTTATAACAACCCCACAGTTGTTTGTTAAGAATCGGTATATAAACTACTGAATCTATCGAGCGAGGAAATTGTTTCATAAAACCCAACATTAGCTTAAATGAGAAAGAGTTGTTTGTAATTTTGTTTCTAAAAAAATGTTTGGGCTCTTGTATTCGCCATCAAATTCGTAATATTAGATCTAATTAAATGCGAAGTCACCGTTTTATTATATGTGCTGGAGTTCTACTCAATGACTGTAATTACCCACCAAATTTCTGGCATGAAATGTTTTTCTTAACTTTATCTGAATGATTTAAACAAAACACAAGACTGCAGCGTTGGATGAAAACGTGAATGAAATCATAAGTAATATTGTGATTTTGTTCATTCAGTTAACAGTAATAGATATAATTACGTGACAGATAAATCGATAGTGAAGTTTTACAAAATATCACCATTGTTTAGGGTTGAGCTGCCTAATTTTAATTCTAATATAATAGTATGTTTTAATTCTATTATAATAGTATGTTTTAATTCTATTATAATAGTATGTTTTAATTCTATTATAATAGTATGTTTTAATTCTATTATAATAATATGTTTTAATTCTATTATAATAGTATGTTTTTAAATTCTATTATAATAGTATGTTTTAAATCTATTATAATAGTATGTTTTAATTCTATTATAATAGTATGTTTTAATTCTATTATAATAGTATGTTTTAATTCTATTATAATAGTATGTTTTAATTCTATTATAATAGTATGTTTTAATTCTATTATAATAGTATGTTTTAATTCTATTATAATAGTATGTTTTAATTCTATTATAATAGTATGTTATTTAATTCTATTATAATAGTATGTTTTAATTCTAATATAATAGTATGTTTTAATTCTATTATAATAGTATGTTTTAATTCTATTATAATAGTATGTTTTAATTCTATTATAATAGTATGTTTTAATTCTATTATAATAGTATGTTTTAATTCTATTATAATAGTATGTTTTAATTCTATTATAATAGTATGTTATTTAATTCTATTATAATAGTATGTTTTAATTCTATTATAATAGTATGTTTTAATTCTATTATAATAGTATGTTTTAATTCTATTATAATAGTATGTTATTTAATTCTATTATAATAGTATGTTTTAATTCTATTATAATAGTATGTTTTAATTCTATTATAATAGTATGTTTTAATTCTATTATAATAGTATGTTTTAATTCTATTATAATAGTATGTTTTAATTCTATTATAATAGTATGTTTTAATTCTATTATAATAGTATGTTTTAATTCTATTATAATAGTATGTTTTAATTCTATTATAATAGTATGTTTTAATTCTATTATAATAGTATGTTTTAATTCTATTATAATAGTATGTTTTAATTCTATTATAATAGTATGTTTTAATTCTATTATAATAGTATGTTTTAATTCTATTATAATAGTAGGCCTATGTTTTAATTCTATTATAATAGTATGTTTTAATTCTATTATAATAGTATGTTTTAATTCTATTATAATAGTATGTTTTAATTCTATTATAATAGTATGTTTTAATTCTTTTATAATAGTATGTTTTAATTCTATTATAATAGTATGTTATTTAATTTCTTTCCTCTATTTTCTTTACACAACTATTTTATATGCTGCGGCACTAATACTGAATCACTCAAGATTAATGCCTAACTTAAAAAGAGGCCAGAAAATCGGAAGAAACTTATTACTGTAAGGGGCAAATAATAGATACAACTTTCTATTGGTACTTGTGAAAAATGAGAAACTCAGAATTCCAAGTAATAGTAGAAGACCTGCAAACCACTCATTGCGACAGTGGAAAACATGCATGCTTGACGCTGTGGTAATAGGAAACCTTCATATCACTCATTGCGACAGTGGAAAACATGCATGCTGGACGCTGTGGTAATAGGAAACCTTCATATCACTCATTGCCACAGTGAAAAACATGCATGCTGGACGCTGTGGTAATAGAAAACCTTCATATCACTCATTGCCACAGTGAAAAACATGCATGCTGGACGTTGTGGCAATATCAGACCTGCAAACCACTTATTGCGACAGTGGAAAACATGCATGCTGGACGCTGTGGTAATAGGAAACCTTCATATCACTCATTGCCACAGTGAAAAACATGCATGCTGGACGCTGTGGTAATAGAAAACCTTCATATCACTCATTGCCACAGTGAAAAACATGCATGCTGGACGCTGTGGCAATATCAAACCTGCAAACCACTTATTGCGACAGTGTAAAACATGCATGCTGGACGCTGTGGAAATAGGAGACCTGCATACCGGTCTCTACCGAAAGGAAATTATTGTCAGTGTGAAACAATACTGATCTGTCGCTACCTACTGCAAAGGGAAACTTGGATACCGGTCTCCATCTATAGTTATGAAAAAATATTTATACCTTGAACGAACACCACAGTAACATTACAATAAAGTCCATTAAAATTATTTGTTTTTATAGGTTATGATTTTCCCCATTCTATTTATAGCACAATCTCCGCCTGTAAGTCCTCGGTATACACATTCTATATTGTGTAATTGAATGTCCAAACCACGATTACTTTATTGGTTTAAAAAAAACACTCACTGTTTTAATCCCATCTTCATTCAAGCCTTAAAACTGTCCAGGGCGGCGTAATTGTTGAATACGGGTACACTTGTCGATACCAACGTCTGCCTTAGACTCGATAAGTCACAGTTTCGGTATCGATCTCTCATTTTGTACTCGGCCATTTTGTTGTTTCGGAAGGATTTCATTTCACGTGAGTCAGATAAAGCTATGGAGATAAATAAAAGCCAAGAACAGGTTTGACCGTTCCCAGATTTTTGCGGGGTTTTTTGTTTTTTTTTTGTGGGAAGAGAAGACCAATGGATTGGCCTGCCCTACTTGAGGTGTCTCAGGCATTCATCTCTATTATATTTATTGCCTTCCTCTGTTATATAACATTATTGAGTAGTAACCTTTCTAACAATCTTTAAGAACGAGATTTGAGAAGGTTGGCCTTTATAATTCACCGGTTCCCATTACTTGAATGTATTTTAAAACTCCATATCCTAGGTCGGCTCATTATTTTTTATGGATACCACCTCTAAAACCACATAAAAAACACCCCCCCCCCGGCCCAATCTACTTCCTTATGTATCTGCCTAACGTATTCCCATACCATTTACTAACCACTTCAAAACCACTTCCTAAAGCAACCCAAAACCTATTCCCGAACCACCGCTCAAACCACCTCCAAATCCAGCGCCCAATTAATTTCCAAAACCACTTCCTAAACCAGATCACTTAACACACCACCTCAAACTACTTCCAAAATTACTTTCCGATCCACTTTGCAAAACACCGCCCAAAGCACTTCTTATACAACCTCAGATATCACTTCCGAAACCATTTTCGAATCCACTTCATACTTCAGAAACTACTCCCAAATCACTCCTATATCACTCCCAAAATCACTCCTATATCACTCCCGAATCACTTTCAAATCTCCTTCCAAACCTATTTCCAAACCATCATAACCACCAACCCACAAAGCACATTCCTAAATCGTCTAATTCCTAAATCGTCTAATCATATTATCTTCATTTCTTTAACCTTAAATTTCTTTGTGTTCTCCGTCTAATAAAAATGGATGTTGTTGTTATGTTTTGCATACCTTGATGGTAACTGTCGTTGAAATGGAATCCTTTTTTAAAAAGTACATAAGCTGCTTAGATCAATTTCGTTTCTATTTGGCAAAATGCACAAAATTAGTGTCTATTTAACACGTGAAACGCTGAACGCAAGAACTCAATTAGTTTCTCACTAAATGTGATAATTAGAAGGTAACCGTATGAAGTTATGAAGAATATTTTTATGAAGTGCTATAAATCCTGCAGGTGAGAAAAGATGGAGACATTTGCATATAATTTAACCTTTTCATTTTGACGTTCATTTGTTTTTCAAATACTCTAGTCTAGACAGTAAAATTACGTTTGAAATTTTTCTTCCCTATTCTCTCACTATTTGCGTGACGCCATTTATTTCACAGCTCCTAATCACCAAAGTTGAATGAATGACTAAACTTTCTCGAGAAGTTTCTATTCCTGAAAGATTTTCAATGTAGCGATTCACTTTGTAATAAAAAAAAAAGGCGTGATCTCCTGATAAAGGTCAACAGCCAATCAGCCATCTCCATTGGATATTTGGCGCCAGTTATACTGCTTTTCTTTTAGATCGTTGTTGTTTTAGTATCCAAAAAGAAAAAAAAAAGCATGCCTATTAGAACGGGTATAAAGTTAATGAGTACTGTTATGTTTGCTTCAAATATAATTTTATGACGTCGAGATCTTGTGAAGTTCACATGTGTCTGGTGATAAGCCAAGCCAATCAAAGAAACAATACATGTTGAACATGTGTCTGGTGATAAGCCAAGGCAATCAAAGAAACAATACATGTTGAACATGTGTCTGGTAATAAGCCAAGCCAATCAAAGAAACAATACATGTTGAACATGTGTCTGGTAATAAGCCAAGGCAATCAAAGAAACAATACATGTTGAACATGTGTATGGTAATAAGCCAAGCCAATCAAAGAAACAATACATGTTGAACATGTGTCTGGTAATAAGCCAAGCCAATCAAAGTAACAATACATGTTGAACATGTGTCTGGTAATAAGCCAAGCCAATCAAAGAAACAATACATGTTGAACATGTGTCTGGTAATAAGCCAAGCCAATCAAAGTAACAATACATGTTGAACATGTGTCTGGTGATAAGCCAAGGCAATCAAAGAAACAATACATGTTGAACATGTGTCTGGTAATAAGCCAAGCCAATCAAAGAAACAATACATGTTGAACGTGTGTCTGGTAATAAGCCAAGCCAATCAAAGAAACAATACATGTTGAACATGTGTCTGGTAATAAGCCAAGCCAATCAAAGAAACAATACATGTTGAACGTGTGTCTGGTAATAAGCCAAGCCAATCAAAGAAACAATACATGTTGAACGTGTGTCTGGTAATAAGCCAAGCCAATCAAAGAAACAATACATGTTGAACATGAGACAAAAAAGGTTCACTATAGAATATGAACAATGCAAACACTCTTAATATCTATTCTCCACTCTTTACTCTATATTCTATTCTCTCTCTCTCGCTCTCTCTCTCTCTCTCTTTCTCTCTCTCTCATCTAATCTACATTATTTCCTATAGAGAACTAAAAACTCGAACGTTTTTTTATTAATATGACGACACACCACACATGGGGGATCTAATAGTATATCTTTCCGGCCCGGAATAATCTGGAATATTCAAGAAAGATAATGGCGTCAAACCACAAGGGATTTAACTAACTATTGCATTCATTTCAAATAAATATCTTCTATCATACATAAATATTTATAATAACTTGATTTCCATTCTGTTATTCTACAAGCTTTGGTTTGCAAAAAGTTCAGAATCATTTTCTTCCCAATGTATTACTAAAATAAATATAATGTCAGCAGGCTTATTTTAAAATGGTGCACAATTTCCTCCTAAACTACTTCAAGAAAAAACGAATAGTTTATCTAGTTATCAATAGTTGAAACGTATAAATTATATTAATTTTGTAGTTTAATGTTTTAACATCATTTTCTGAAGGAAAAAGAAGTCCGCGTGTTTCTAATAATAATTATTATTCTCAATCATGAATTAAAGCTAACACAATACTGACTCAATAGACGGCTCATACTGTTATATGTACAGCCAAAGTTATAACTTTTGTAATTTAAAACCACCAGAATGACCATACATAATATAACCATAAATAATTGTTAAGTATAAAATAATGTGACTGCTAACATAATTGAGTTATGTTTTAACTGTATCTTACTGCCTTTAATATTTCTATTATTTCTAAACACCAACAGAAAATTGCAAAGAACGAAACAATAATATCGATCACTTATTTTTCGATTTTGGAGTGGGCAAAAGGACGGGGAGGGAGGGACGGTATGGATGAGTGTGACAACCCCCCCCCCTCCCCCTCCCCGGATGTCTCGTGTCTACGTCTATGGTATATATATATAAACACAAACAAGTATATTATCTTATTCAGAACCACAAGGTTCAAATGTAATGTTATGCTTAGTTTGAAATAGTTCTTTCTTATATTTGTAAAACCAACACAAATTCAACCCGCCTAAATTTCCTGATGTGTTACCAACTAGCCAGTGATACGATATTCAATTCTTTTTTATTATGAATTGATCTCATGACCTTCAAGAAAGCGCAAGGGTGCTGAACTACGGCTCTCACAACCATACCCTTAAAAAACTCAGTGCATCTCATCGATTTACACCCAGATAGAGGACTTAATGTAACATTTTGTGGTTGTAAAAAATATGTTCGTAAAATTTAAACCAAACCGAACTTAATTGTGTCTTTGTTGTTATTCAAAATCTGAAGAAAATTTATTTAAATATGCCTAGGACTACATATTATGTTTAGTATGGTGGAGTCTGGAGCTGGTGGAGCCTACAACTGGTGGAGTCTGGAGCTGGTGGAGCTGGAGCTGGTGGAGCTGGAGCTGGTGGAGCTGGAGCTGGTGGAGTCTGGAGCTGGTGGAGCTGGAGCTGGTGGAGCTGGAGCTGGTGGAGCCTACAACTGGTGGAGTCTGGAGCTGGTGGAGCTGGAGCTGGTGGAGTCTGGAGCTGGTGGAGCTGGAGCTGGTGGAGCTGGAGCTGGTGGAGCTGGAGCTGGTGGAGCTGGAGCTGGTGGAGCCTACAACTGGTGGAGTCTGGAGCTGGTGGAGCTGGAGCTGGTGGAGTCTGGAGCTGGTGGAGCTGGAGCTGGTGGAGCTGGAGCTGGTGGAGCTGGAGCTGGTGGAGCTGGAGCTGGTGGAGCTGGAGCTGGTGGAGCCTACAACTGGTGGAGTCTGGAGCTGGTGGAGCTGGAGCTGGGTGAACTGTAAAGTTTTTTTTTGTTGTTTTTTTTTACTTGGAGCTGTTAACAATTTTAAGCCTACTGTTCATAGTTACAAAATTTAAAATATGTAAGAATTGTGCATTAATTTAAGTGAATATTTTGTTTATTTAATTTAAACTCTGTCAAGATTCTAATCCTCTAATGCAACATGTGTCAAAACGCCGTCTGTGCTTTTAAACAACAAATCTATGCAGAAAAGGGCGTCTGTCATACGTTTAAACAAAAAACTTTGAAAGTAGTAATTTAAGTAAACTCTTTAATTTTAAACCATGGGGGCTAGCAAAGAAACGTTCACAAAGTTTTTGTGGCTAAAACATACAAGGGGAGTGTGTGGCCTTACTTATCCCTAACTACTGTCAGTCAACCATCAGGGCTGGGTAAACTCCAAACGCAGTAAAAAAAAAAACTGGCGTATATATGAATTAGCAACCATGGCTAGTACAGACATTCGAGCGCGTTAATCCTTTATAAGACTGCAAGACAGTCTCGAGACAAAAAAAAAAGCAAAAAATAAATACCTGGAGTTAACCTGGCTTCAATGCGGAGATCTTTTGAAAGGTAATCCGAACATTTTATCGGCTAGACCTTTTGAAAGGTAATCCAAACATGTTATCGGCTAGACCTTTTGAAAGGTAATCCAAACATGTTATCAGCTAGACCTTTTGAAAGGTAATCCAAACATGTTATCGGCTAGACCTTTTGAAAGGTAATCCAAACATGTTATCGGCTAGACCTTTTGAAAGGTAATCCGAACATGTTGTAGGCTAGACCTTTGAAAGGTAATCCGAACATGTTATCGGCTATAACTTTTGAAAGGTAATCCGAACATGTTGTCGGCTAGACCTTTGAAAGGTAATCCGAACATGTTATCGGCTAGATAGACCTTTTGAAAGGTAATCCAAATGTTTTGTAAGCTAGACCTTTTTAAAAAGTAATCTGAACATATTGTCAGCTAGACCTCAGGAAAGGTAATCCAAACATGTTGTCAGCTAGACCTCTTGAAAGGTAATAATAATATATCACTTTCGCTTCTCTGTCTCTTTGCTTCTCTTGGTCTTAATCATCTTCATGTCTTTCTTTCTCTTTTACCTTCTCTCTATCTCTCTGTATCCTTCTATGTCCTCCCTTATTGGCTTTTCCTTTTTTCTCTATCTCAATTCTGTTTATCTCATTCTCTCAAACTCTTTCTCTTCTCATTGTCTCGATATTTCCATTTTTTTCTTATCCCAGTCTTTACCTTTCTCTCTCTCATTCATTCTGTCTACTGTCTTATCTCTGTGTCTTTCTGTCTCGTTTTCTCTCTGTCTCCCTCTCTCTGTTTCTCTCTCTCTCCCTCTCTCTCTCTCTCTCTCTACATATATATATATATACACTTTTCTCACCACTTACCGCCCCTTATATTTCCCCCAGTGTCTGTCTTTAATTCCCAAAGAATTGTTATGTTTAAAAACATCTTGTGTCTGTCTTACCGTAGGCGTGCAGTTATTTAATTTACAGACATTCGGATTAAAATATTTTCTTGGCATGGAAGACATTGATAGAAAAAACAACAACACATCACCAAGAAAAGAAATAATTTAAAACAACAAAACGAGATGCACACACTTGTGGTTATCACGTGAGTTTTGTTGCTCTCAGTGCCAGTGTTAGACATAGAGATAGAATACAGAGACACGCTCGCTGAACACAATTTGCTTCAGTCTCTTTTGTATACTCTTTTCTCTTATATTTTTTTAACCACTCACCTCGCCAGCATTATCAGTACCCGTTTTACCCATTCGCCCCCCCCTCCTCCAACCTCCACACATACACTACATTATGTGGACCGATGAATGGATAATATATAGAGAGATTTTTAGCCCAGAATGCCACGTAAATCAAGTTTCAACTTCCGCCAAGAGGTAAACCAAACACCATTGGTCAGAACATAAACAGGAAGTGTTCGAAAAACATTTTTTTTTGAAGGTCAGTATAAGAGAAATTAAAACTACACATCCAAGTCGTATGACCGCCCTGCCGTTTGTGTGTGTGTGTGTAGAAATAGGAAAGATATTTTTTAAAGCAATAAACACAAAAAATCCGCTTTCCCTATAGTCTATTATATTAGTGAGTAGGCCTATATCAGTTAGTAATTAAATAGTTATATAAGCCTCACTGCTCTTCAAATATAGGTTAGTGACATGCCGCCGGTGGAAGTGAAGAGGTGTCTGTGTTCACTATGACTATCCACTATAAATATCCACTATAAATATTCAATATAGCCTAACTATCCACTATAACTATCCACTTTGACTATCCACTATTACTATTCACTACAACGATCAACTATAACTATCAAACTATAACTATCCACTCTAACTAGTTCTGAATAACATCCATAAATCATGGGTCGGCAACCTTTTGATACTAGTGTGCCAAAGAATGATTTCTAATTCATTCAACGTGCCAAAAGCCTAAAAGACATCCTGCTGTAGCACTCAATTTCTTGTAGAAGAAACTTGAATAGACTTTTAAGGTCTCTTCCGCGTGCCATGGAAAATCCCTCATCGTGCCAAGTTTGGCAAGCGTTCCGTAGGTTGCCGACCCCTGACCTACATCATTGATTGGGACCATTCCAGCCCCACACTCTTTGGTTGACGACAAAATCATTCAATTATCCATTTTTACATCAACTTTAAAACATCAGAAACTTCTACAGATGTAATCGAACATTTACTTTTTGGAAGTATGTTGATATCTAAGAACAAAGAGTTTCTCGTTAAGACTGAATAACTGGAAATGACAACAACATATTCATATTTGTAAAACTATTATTTAGAGAGGAGAAAAATCTCAAGTAGTTGAATGAAACATACCATCATCGCACGTGTACAAATAATGAAATAAATTTATCTGGTGTAAATAAGTCTATTACACCGCTTATCTCATGCAGGTACAAAGGACTGGTTGATATGATGCACATGTTATCGTAGCCGTGTGTGATAGCTCAGGTGGGCTGACGGTTTTGTAAGTTGTCTTTCCTGGGACCGAGTTATCGGACTTTCATTTTGGGGTTTTCACTTGGTGAACTCTTCGCTTGTAAAAGTTAAATTCCAAGATGCGGGGGGAATGAAACCTGTAACTTCACACACTTCTTTCACTAGGTAAATATTGGCTGGGCGTATAAAGAAGACACAAAAACCCGTATATAAAAGGACTGCATTAAAAAGACATAAGTTTCTTAAACAGAGAAAAAAAAAGACCTTGTTGTGTATAGAAGAAGCATATGTTTTTACATTGGTGTATACTTGAAGTATCTACAACTGTATTCATACTCTTGGCTTTACGCTCTGTCATAAATGTTGTGTAACCTGAGACCAGGTAGGATACCTTGAAGATGGGAACAGGTAGATGAACCGTGCACATGATTGGGTTACATAACAACGTGTTTATCAACACCTTTCTCCTTAGAGTACACAGTCTGTCGCCTTTCTGCATGAGCGCTCCCTCTCTCTGCACACTTTCTTTCATCACTTTTTTGTTGTTGTTGTTTGTCTTTAAGTGTGTGTGTTTGGTTATCCTTTAGTTACGTTGCTGACATATGGACCACTGGTCACAGAAGCTTGGATGCACCCTAGGTGTAAATATTGGACCGATGGATGGGTTGGCTGGGGGTGGACTTGCCGCAACTTCAAATGTGAAGAGCAATATGTAAGAGAGTAAACTGAGATGTGGGTATGGAGTGGAGAGAACATATGCTGGACTGGGAGAGACGGTGAGTGAGAGAGAAAGAGAGGGATAGAGAGAGAGAGGCAAGCGAGAGAAGGGGAAGATGAAAAGAGAAAAAGAGAAAGACTAAATGAGAGAAAGAGAAAATGAGAGAAATCAGAAGATGGGAGAGAGAAAGGGACAGAAAGAGTATGATTAGCATGGGAGCGAGATAAAGAGGGGGAGAACAAAAGGAAAGATTTGGTGAGTTGAAGAAAGAAAGAGAAATGAAGAGAAAGACGTGGTTAAAAGAGAAAGATAGATTAAGAGACAAGGGAAGAAAGAGCAAAGGAAAAGAAAAGAGATAGAGGGAAAGAAAGAGGAAAGATACAAAGAGAGAGAGAGAATGTGTGAAAGAGAGATAATCCAAAATGAAAGAAGAAATATTTATTTATCAAGAGTGCGAAATGTAATTAGACGTACAAGAAATGGCGGAAGTGAAATGCTAGGTAGGGGTCGATAAGGCTAGGTAAGGGTATGTAAGGATAGGTAGCGACATAAGGTGAGTAAAGAGGAAGGTAAATACGTCTGCTGGAAGCATCTATTTACAAGGTGGAGACAAGTGGAGAATGATACACTGTTGATTCAGCTGACATTTTGGAATGCCACAAAGAATGCACGAAAACAAAACAAACAAAAAAAACAAGGTTTTATGCTTGACACTACCTTGCACAGCAAAAACGAGTTGTCAGACATGAGCAGTCAAGTTAGCTGACATGAGCAGTCAAATTAGCAGACATGCACAGTCAAGTTAGCTGACATGCACAGTTAAGTTAGCTGACATGAGCAGTCAAGCTAGCTGACATGCGCAGTCAAGTTAGCTGACATGCACAGTCAATTTAGCTGACATGAGCAGTCAAATTAGCTGACATGCGCAGTCAAGTTATCAGACATGCGCAGTCAAGTTATCAGACATGGGCAGTCAAGTTACCTGACATGCGCAGTCAAGTTAGCTGACATGCACAGTCAAGTTAGCTGACATGAGCAGTCAAATTAGCTGACATGCGCAGTCAAGTTATCAGACATGCGCAGTCAAGTTACCTGACATGAGCAGTCAAGTTAACTGACATGCGCAGTAAAATTAACATACATGCGCAGTCTAGTTATCAGACATGCGCAGTCAAGTTATCAGACATGTGTAGTCAAATTAGCAGACAAGCGCAGTCAAGTTATCAGACATGGGAAGTCAAGTTAGCTGTTAAAAAATAGCACAACATTTCTTCTAATGGATGATTTCCTCATTATGCCATGTTTAAATCTTACTGGAGATTTCAATTCAGTTGGTTCTAATTGTTTGCAGTACAAGCTTTTCTAGAATTAAAAGATATGCACAATATTACTGTGAATAAGATACTCTAAATTGTGTTTGTCACAATTCGTTTTTAACAAATTCACCAGTCTTTAATATTGTTGTATAAATACACATGATATCTCTGCCAATGCTAATGTATGCACTTCTTTTTCCATCCTCACAGGACGATAACAACAAACAAATACTCAGTATTTATATTGAATAATTAAAAATATAATAAACTAGAAAATTAGATTTTTGAAGACATATTTGTGTACGCTAATGTTATTAGTTAATTTAACAGATAAATAGAAGTATGTATTTATTTTAAACAGATCTTCTGTTTTATAACTTCAGTAAAGGAGAGTTCAACTGTTTCCGTGGCAACAGTATATACAACAAAAAGTTATAAGACTGGCAGAACGGAAACTCTAATGAATGAGCAATCATACACGAGTTTAGCGGGATTTGAACTCAGACTTGTGACATGACTATCCAAGGGATACATTATTAAATATACTAAGTGCCATGTGTGTTTCTAGGTTTTAGTTTCAACTGATATATACATTAAGAAATAATAAGTTCAATATTTATGTATGTGTTTGTAGAGAACCAAAACATCTTTGTAAAATATTTGATCAGCACAGTGAGCTGGACTAGTTATGTACTAGAAACTAATATTCTATTGACCGGTGGTCAGCGGAAAGTGGACTAAGTAATGTAGTCAGACATGTTTTTATCAGATGATTTTTTAATAGATTTCTCTCTAAGTTCCGGTCTTTTGATTGCTGGTAGTAGGCCTATACAATGACGCCAGAAGTAATTCTACCTAAGACTATAATAAGATGGACCGCTTGCTATATTTTTAGAACTTATATTATGTTCTTTTTCCGTGCGCATCAACTAACGCTGTCTCGCTCCTACGATTGCCTAAATGTTTCCGATGCATACATATTTCTATTTTAATTTTAATTTTTCATTTAGAAAATCATAGCGTTTAAATGAAACGAAAGTGCAGATTACAAAGGGGAATCGGGAATTCGAAGTAATTCGAGTCATCAAAAAGCAGAATTATTAAAGCAAGCGGTCCATATTATTATAGTCTTTGATTCTACAAGTTACATAAACACTCTATAGAGCAGAAACAAACATCTAAATAAATAAACAAATTCACGGTAATTATATAAATTGATCAGTGACAGTAGAAACAAAATGGCGGAAATTTCTTCAAGGATGTACTTCCGCGACTAATCCATTCTTTTTGTAGATCAGTGGTGCCAGTACATTTATTGTCTACAAGTAACAGAGACAGCAGTTTATAGGTCTATTACACTAGTATCTATAGATATTTCTCTTTAATTAGGCATTTCTTAGAAAAGTTTTCTATGGAAACTAAACAAACTATTACGTGGTCTACATCTAAACAAGGAAATATAAGCAATGTCTATATGAATACATTCGGAGCATAAAAAACACCACCACCAGAGAACTACTGAACTTGGGACACTGTGGTCGAGCGGCGAACCGAAGGTCCTTGGTTCGAATCCTGGTGAAGGTTAGGATTTTTTCCGGGTCTGGAGGGTGTTCCTGAGTCTACCCAGCTCTGAAATTGACCTTTGTTGGGGTAAAGTAAAGGAGGCTGTGCATTGGGCTGGCCACACAATCAACAAGTCTGCTGTGGCCAAAGAAACTAGTAAACGCTGCTTCACTGGCCGTATGATATTTGGTCCGAAGAGTATCTTTTTTTTAACTTTTATAGTCAACTCAGTAGACTCAAAACTAAAGCAACAACTTCAAATTTCATCCAAATATTTGTCAGATAAACTGAATGTTCCGAACCAAACGTTGAATAGAATAGCCCCCTATGTAAGCAGATGCCTAGGTTAAACAGGCAAAGTGTATTATATGAATATATGTATGTATCTTCTTAAATTAAGCAGGCAGAGTTTATAATGTAAGTAGTTGCCTACATTAAACATACAAAGTGTAATTTGTAAGTAGATGCCTACATTAAACTGGCAAAGTGTATAATTTCTAATCAGATGCGAACATAAAATATACAAATTGTTTATGTGAGCAGATGCCTATATTCAAATAACCCATTCTATGCTCAAATGCCTCTAGGTAAACAATTTTAAGTAATCGTATTACCCATTGCATAGACACGTTTTTAAAGTGTTGTTTTGATCTCGATATCCTACTAAGTGTTTTATTCGATTAATGTGTTGTGTTTCTAAGTTAGACTAGATCTTTGTTTCTTGTATCATTACTCAATTTCATCTTTAATCATCGTTCCTGGAGTGTTTCTAATTTTAGTGATTTCACTCATGGTGTTATGCTTGTTTCAAGTAAATATTCGCTTTTAAAGCTTTTCATCAAGTGTTCTAGTTTTTAATGCTTCTGGACTTTTCATCCTTTTTTTTTTTAATTAGAGGGACGAATGTTTAGGGGGTTGGATTTGGGTGGGTGGGTGGGTGGGTGGAAGGTTTGCGTACGGATGCGCATGGGCATTGGGGAAGGAAAAGTCTCAACTTAATTTGTGGGGGGAGTGGAGAAGGGCCTCAAGTGAATTTGTAGGGGGAGTGGAGAAGGGTCTCGACTGAATTTGTAGGGGGAGTGGAGAAGGGTCTCAACTGAATTTGTAGGGAGAGTGGAGAAGGGTCTCGACTGAATTTGTTGGGGGAGTGGAGATGGGTCTCAACTGAATTTGTAGGGGGGAGTGGAGAAGGGTCTCAACTGAATTTGTAGGGGGAGTGGAGAAGGGTCTCAACTGAATTTGTAGGGGGAGTGGAGAAGGATCTCAACTAAATTTGTAGGGGGGGGGGGGGTGGAGAAGGGTCTCGACTGAATTTGTATGGGGAGTGGAGAAGGGTCTCGACTGAACTTGTACTGAAATCAGTAGATTTAGTTAAAACACTTTCACGGTTGAGGTTTATTTTCAATTGTTGGAAATATGTCGAATACGTTTTCTCGATGAAAAAATGCGTAAGTAATAAAAGATTGGCATCTTAGAGGGATAAAGAGAAAAAGAGAGAGAGACAGAAAGCAAGAAAGAAAGAAAGAGAATGGGAGAAAGATAGAGAGAACGAGAGAGAACGAGAGCGAAAGAGGGAGAGATAGTGAGGGAGAAAGAGAAAGAGAGGTGGAGAGAAAGAGCGTGCGAAAAATATAGAGAGTGAGCGAGAAAAAGAGAAAGATAGAAAGACTGTATAATTCATTTGCATTATCAGAAAAATAAATTGTATCGAACCATTCAATCAGATTCATTTAGAATTTGTATTTCTTTCATGAAAAATAAATTGTATCGAACCATTCAATCAGATTCATTTAGAATTTGTATTTCTTTCATGAAAAATAAATTGTGTCGAACCATTCAATCAGATTCATTTAGAATTTGTATTTCTTTCATGAAAAATAAGTTGTATCGAACCATTCAATCAGATTCATTTAGAATTTGTATTTCTTTCATGATAAAACAAAACAAAAAAGAAACGAATAATTTATTCACTAGTCACTGCAATTAAACGTCTCAAAGTATATATATATATATATCTATATCTTTCTATCTCCTTCTCTCTCTCTTCCCCCCACTCTTTCTTCCTCTCTCTCTTTCCTCCTCTCTCTCTCCCCCTCTTTCTCTCTCTCCCCCTCTTTCTCTCTCTCTCTCCCCCTCTTTCTCTCTCTCTCTCTCTCACGTACACACACGCCCACATAGCAACACACCCATATTCACTCACAAGCGCAAATGTTTTTCTTTTATTTTCTCTCCGTAAAATATTAATTAAGGCAAAAAGAAGTTGACGGCCGCGTGTCATCTGGGCTAATGTCAGATGACATTGTCACATTGTTTTACATGTCACTTTTTTCTGTCTTCACATTTGTGTGTGTGTGTTTGTTTCTTTCGCTTGTGGTTTAATTTGACAAAATCAATTGAGCTGCAGAAAATGCTCCCTTAAACTAATTTGCTTATAAGTCCTAGAGAAGCGATAGTTTGACATGCTACACGTAGAAAGCCCATGGGAATCATTTCTTTATATACCAATATCATCATAAGCACGAGTACACGAGATCTATCATGCCAGGGGTCGGCAACAATTTGAGAATAGTGTGGATAAGTAGGATTTCTAAATCATTCGGTGTGCCAACAGCATGAAAGTCAACCGGCTTCAACATATTCTTATTGTATTTCTATAGTACAATTTATATAGTTCCGTATCGTGGGAGCAAGGTAGCCGAGCGGCAGCGCCTTCGACTGCCGAGCCGAAGGTCCCGGGTTCGAGTTTTTTTCCCGGGTTTGGAGGGTGTCCCTGAGTCTACGCAGCTCTGATGGATACCTGACCTTAGTTTGGATAAAGTAAAGGCGGCTGTGCATAGTGCAATCCCCTAAGTATGCCGTGGCCACAGAAACTGGTGAACGCTGCTTCATCGGACCTATGGATCAATTCGGTCCGACGGGTACTTTACTTACTTTTACTTACGTAGCGTGACCAAAGCCAAAAGCCAAGACGCTTATACCATGACGATGTCAACACAAACATCTGTTAGATAGTACTATAAGAACAAAATGTATTTTCACCTAAGGCTTCCATAACCGGGTACCTGAGAATCGGATATGCTAGTTGGCCTAACCCGGATAGTCTCAAGAATCCGACATCCGATTATAGAAGGTTCCGGATCCGTTTGTGAAATCCAAAATTTTCAACAGACGTTTTTTTAACACGACAAAAACAACTGCCCTAATAATAATTAAGATTTTAATCAATATTCTAAAATTCGTGTTAAATTGTAACACTCAATCCTGGATTATTTTGCTTAGCCAAAAAAGGTAGACTTTTTACTATGCACAACGAAAATACGTCCAACGAAAGAATTAAATTTAATACACATTAACGTGTTTATGATTATAATTTTTTAAATTTCGTTTTTGCATTTTATAGCCTATACAAAATTATTAGTCAGCTTTTGTAATTTTATAAGCAACAATTTTAATTGTCCACATTTTGTCCTACCACTAAATGATTAGTTAATATTACGATCTCTTACTGAGATCCATCTCATGTTCCTTTTTTTTTCCATTAGGAGGCGCGTCGGGGCGTAAACTCCTTGCCCATCCTGTGGGCCTTCTAGGCTTGTATAGTTTAGGTTTGGATGGTACCGGCAAACGTCACTGATCCTTGGTTAGTTCCGCCCTCTGCACAATCACTCTCACGTCAACCATGAGAGCCAAGAACAGACCAACTGTAGTCCAGGCCGACCATATAAGTCGCAAGGCTCGGACTACATACCGCTACCGGGTGTATTGTCCCTACCATGCCTCCAGCCAAACTGACCATACTCGTGCCAATTTGGCCGCCCTCTGAAATTCGAGACAAGAACCTATGTAAGGCTGAATACACACACTTAACGAAGAAAGTACATTAAATGACTTGTTTGCTGAATAATCACAAAAGTATAGGTAGTTATTGTAATGTTTAAAAAAAAAAAACATTTACGTTATTTAACCATGTAATAATTATATATATTTTAACTTTTTCTTAATACTTGCAATTAATAATTTTAACCATTGTAATGTTATACATTGAAAGTTATTTATTTGTTATAAAGAGAAAATAATAATCATATTATTATTAGTAATATTAATGCTCCCTTAAATAAAGTTTCCCAATTTGATTATAGTGATTTTAAACTAGCTATGTTTTGTAATATAACTAATATATTTATTAATTGATTTTTCATTATACAAATTATGTATTATGGTATTCATTTCAAGCTGAGCTTAGAAGTATTAAATTTTGTTATTTTAAACAGTTATAAAAAACAAACATTTCCTGCATTGTCTAAATCGATTTAAAAACCTTGATAATTTCCCAAATTACATGATATAATGCTAGCCTTAATATTTATTAAAATAATAAAACAAATAAATTTATTCTAGAATTAATTATATTTATGCTTAATTAAAGAAGTTGAACACAAAGACTCGTTTACTCGTTTGAATGAACTTAGCCTGTATCAATTAATGTGTGCCTTGTCCTTGACGGATCTTCGCCAATTATTCAATGTCAGGTACATATTATTATTTTGTCACTTCTGACTGGTCAGAAGTAAGCGACCTCTTCGTAGGCTTAAAACCGCTTTCATCTGTGATAGAAATATGTTCACAAGTTTAGCGTTGAACCAAAAGCTGAAAGTAGAACGAATGCCTAGCAGATGAGAATAGCAGATGACATTCCCAAGCAACTTCCTTCCAGATTTTCCCGCAAATTTTCACCTTTTGATGCCCATTATTGGGATGTATTATAAATTATATTCAACGTTTTTAAAATCGTCTATATCGCTCCACTAAAAAAAAATAATTCATATCTAGTTACTAGTTAGGTATAAGATCAAACAAGTTAGGCTTGATGAAATATGAAAACAAGTGCCCGTGAATTTGAAAGTCTTGACTTTAGTTAGAAAACTCTGCTTTGAATGTTTCAATATACTTCTGATAAAGCTCATCTATCTTTCATGTATATTGATCTGAATATGGCATTAGACTAGTACTTAAATGTTTTGAAATTGATTCCACGACAAGATATATCCAATTTCAACGCAAATCTTTTGCAGTGGCCTGACAATAGAAGTGCTGTCCCTTATAGATGCCGGTTCAAACTCATTGAAATGAAATTTGACAAGCAGCAGACGACAGTTTTGATGGCGTACGTTGTTTTGACCTGCATTGAAAAAAATCCACTTCTTGAAGGTCTTTAGCATGCCATTGAAAATTGCTCTGCGTGCCGAATCTGGTACACGTTGTCGACCCATATACCAAGACATGCACAATTAAAGAAAACATTCTACTGGAAATAAGAGATGATTGTGTAGCCAGCAATGTCTAATTGTTGATTATGAGATGCCTACTAAGACATCGATGAACTCAAGCCCCCCCCCCCCCCCCCCACACACAACCAAACAATACAAAATGTCTCGTCTGGATCAGAATTGAAACTAAAGATTTACTTGTACTGCATAACATTCAGTCATTCAGTCTACATCCTCTATGTTAGCTGGAAGATTTACTTGTACTGCATAACATTCAGTCATTCAGTCTACAGCCTCTATGTTAGCTGGAAGATTTACTTGTACTGCATAACATTCAGTCATTCAGTCTACAGCCTCTATGTTAGCTGGAAGATTTACTTGTACTGCATAACAGTCATTCAGTCTACAGCCTCTATGTTAGCTGGAAGATTTACTTGTACTGCATAACAGTCATTCAGTCTACAGCCTCTATGTTAGCTGGAAGGTTTGTGTTTGGGTTTTTATCTAGATGAGTTCATTAGTGGAAAATGTATATCTTTCACAAGAAATAAAGAGGACATTGATAACACACTTACTGCTCATTATGTTCAGATAGTTACTTACCTCTAAGTTTATACTTTGTTATGTAAGCATCAAGACAACAGGTGAGCGATTTTACATGTTATACATTTAATAAAAAAAATTAACAATGAAAGTTAGAAAAAAAAATATCACTGAAATTCAGATAAAGATACGTCTTAACTCTGATGATGGCGATATATCCCATAATTTCTTTTTATTTCCTATAACTTTTGACAATTTCTTTATAACTCCAAGGTTTATGTTCAAATGTATTTTTAAAAAAAAGTAATTTATCGAAAAGAAGTTATACTTAAGCTTTTGTTAAAACACAACTGTATATCCAACGGTTGTAAAACTACTTCAGTCAAAATATAGTATCAGACAATTGTAATAATTGATTGAAATGAAATAAACAAACCTACAACTGACCACTGACCAATAGTTCTCTACACCTTCTCTACTTAAGACCATCAAACGCTCTAATTGGAAAGTTACCGCGCAAGGCCAAAAGTCACAAAAATCGAAAAGCCTGGGCCCAGGCTGAAGAAAACGTTAAATGTCGATTGTGCTCTCTGTGACTTCCAGGGTGGCCAATGATTGAATTCATTAACTGGCACAATCTGGGGCTGATCTCATCTGGAGCCATGAGAGATTGGACACATATCTGGGGACTTTACTGTAACAATGATATCTTGGCAATTGACGTGTACTTTAGGGATAACTAAACAGGTTCGTTAGTTGGCTTCTAATGCCTCGATAGTGATTGGCTTATAGACTAAATTTGAACTAATATGTTGGTGAAGCAAGGTTTCACATACTATACTATAATTCCCTAAATAAACAACAACAGACGAGTCCTCCGGCTCATTTGTTGGGGTGTAACGATGTTCAGGGATGAACTGGAAGGGGTGGCACACAAAGGTTCTTACCGGGCGCCAGCCACCCCACGGCGTGCCGTCTAACTTAGGGTACGGTTTCCACAGCCACATGCAGTAACTATTTTCTCCCGCTGCATAATTCCCATCGGATCATTATCGCGGTGGTTGGCTCGTATACATGCAATGTCGCATGGTGGCGTAAATCCCAGTCTATAGTTATGGGCATCCATGTAACCAGGGCGGGGTTGAGGCGGGACTGCTGTGCTCTTTTGTTCCTCCCCACCGAGTCCTCGGATCTATCAAATGCAAATGAGAGAGAGAGAGAGAGAGAGAGAGAGAGAGAGAGATAGACCACTAGCAGTTACAGCTTCTCCAGGAATCGAACTCTGGACCTTACTGCCACCACGGTGCGTTCATTATTGTTTTCAAATATTGTAAATATTGTAAGTCTTACAAATAATATCAATATTATAAATTTTGTTACGAAGTGTATATGAAGAGTGTTACTGAATGGGTTTTATAATTCAAGAAACCAACAACAACAATGTGTCATCTTGTTGGTCCATGAATTTTGTTTGCTTTTATACTACAACAACAATGTGTCATCTTGTTGTTCCATGAATTTTGTTTGCTTTTATACTACAACAACAATGTGTCATCTTGTTGTTCCATGAATTTTGTTTGCTTTTATACTACAACAACAATGTGTCATCTTGTTGTTCCATGAATTTTGTTTGGCTTTTATACTACAACAACAATGTGTCATCTTGTTGTTCCATGAATTTTGTTTGGCTTTTATACTACAACAACAATGTGTCATCTTGTTGGTCCATGAATTTTGTTTGGCTTTTATACTACAACAACAATGTGTCATCTTGTTGGTCCATGAATTTTGTTTGGCTTTTATACTACAACAACAATGTGTCATCTTGTTGTTCCATGAATTTTGTTTGGCTTTTATACTACAACAACAATGTGTCATCTTGTTGTTCCATGAATTTTGTTTGGCTTTTATACTACAACAACAATGTGTCATCTTGTTGTTCCATGAATTTTGTTTGGCTTTTATACTACAACAACAATGTGTCATCTTGTTGTTCCATGAATTTTGTTTGGCTTTTATACTACAACAACAATGTGTCATCTTGTTGTTCCATGAATTTTGTTTGGCTTTTATACTACAACAACAATGTGTCATCTTGTTGTTCCATGAATTTTGTTTGGCTTTTATACTACAACAACAATGTG
This sequence comes from Anisus vortex, assembly GCA_949126835.1. Lineage (NCBI taxonomy): Eukaryota > Metazoa > Mollusca > Gastropoda > Planorbidae > Anisus > Anisus vortex. The sequence goes on along the minus strand of OX421492.1, from coordinate 41,635,002 downwards.
TCATCTTGTTGTTCCATGAATTTTGTTTGGCTTTTATACTACAAAATGAAAGGTGGATCTTTTGAGAGTATTCCGTAGGAAATAAATAAACTAATGTGTACAATGTCTGTATAGACCTCATATGTCAAATTCTGTGTAGACCTCATATGTCAAATTCTGTATAGACCTCATATGTCAAATGTCTGTGTAGACCTCATATGTCAAATGTCTGTATAGACCTCATATGTCAAATGTCTGTGTAGACCTCATATGTCAAATGTCTGTATAGACCTCATATGGCAAATTCTGTGTAGACCTCATATGGCAAATGTCTGATTAGACCTCATATGTCAAATATCTGTATTGGTCGCAAAATTCAAATGTCTGTATAGACCTGTTATCTGTTTATAATTGTTGTTTGAGATTTTTTTTTTTTTTTATGTATAGTTAAATTGTGGACTCTTTTCTCGGTCCTAACGGGGTGTCCACAGTAATATGAAGAAGAAGAAGACCTCATATGTCAAATGTCTAAATAGACCTCATATGTCAATGTATAGATATAAACCTCTAGACAACGTAGGGCATGAGTAAAAAAAATACAACAAAGAAACAAAAAGAAAACAATAAAAGAATACAATAATTTCGGCAAAACAAGGAGATGTATTCCGATTCTAAAAACAAAGAGATGTATTCCGATTCTAAAAACAAAGAGATGTATTCCGATTCTAAAAACAAAGAGATGTATTCCGATTCTAAAGACAAAGAGATGTATTCCGATTCTAAAAACAAAGAGATGTATTCCGATTCTAAAAACAAAGAGATGTATTCCGATTCTACAAACAAAGAGATGTATTCCGATTCTAAAGACAAAGAGATGTATTCCGATTCTAAAAACAAAGAGATGTATTCCGATTCTAAAAACAAGGAGATGTATTCCGATTCTAAAAACAAAGAGATGTATTCCGATTCTAAAAACAAGGAGATGTATTCCGATTCTAAAAACAAGGAGATGTATTCCGATTCTAAAAACAAGGAGATGTATTCCGATTCTAAAAACAAGGAGATGTATTCCGATTCTAAAAACAAGAAGATGTATTCCGATTCTAAAAACAAAGAGATGTATTCCGATTCTAAAAACAAAGAGATGTATTCCGATTCTAAAAACAAAGAGATGTATTCCGATTCTAAAAACAAAGAGATGTATTCCGATTCTAAAAACAAAGAGATGTATTCCGATTCTAAAAACAAAGAGATGTTTTCCGATTCTAAAAACAAAGAGATGTATTCCGATTCTAAAAACAAAGAGATGTATTCCGATTCTAAAAACAAAGAGATGTATTCCGATTCTAAAAAAAAAGAGATGTATTCCGATTCTAAAAACAAAGAGATGTATTCCGATTCTAAAAACAAAGAGATGTATTCCGATTCTAAAAACAAAGAGATGTATTCCGATTCTAAAAACAAAGAGATGTATTCCGATTCTAAAAACAAAGAGATGTATTCCGATTCTAAAAACAAAGAGATGTATTCCGATTCTAAAAACAAAGAGATGTATTCCGATTCTAAAAACAAAGAGATGTATTCCGATTCTAAAGACAAAGAGATGTATTCCGATTCTAAAAACAAAGAGATGTATTCCGATTCTAAAAACAAAGAGATGTATTCCGATTCTAAAAACAAAGAGATGTATTCCGATTCTAAAGACAAAGAGATGTATTCCGATTCTAAAAACAAAGAGATGTATTCCGATTCTAAAAACAAGGAGATGTATTCCGATTCTAAAAACAAAGAGATGTATTCCGATTCTAAAAACAAGGAGATGTATTCCGATTCTAAAAACAAGGAGATGTATTCCGATTCTAAAAACAAGGAGATGTATTCCGATTCTAAAAACAAGGAGATGTATTCCGATTCTAAAAACAAGGAGATGTATTCCGATTCTAAAAACAAGGAGATGTATTCCGATTCTAAAAACAAAGAGATGTATTCCGATTCTAAAAACAAAGAGATGTATTCCGATTCTAAAAACAAAGAGATGTATTCCGATTCTAAAAACAAAGAGATGTATTCCGATTATAAAAACAAAGAGATGTATTCCGATTCTAAAAACAAAGAGATGTATTCCGATTCTAAAAACAAAGAGATGTATTCCGATTCTAAAAACAAAGAGATGTTTTCCGATTCTAAAAACAAAGAGATGTATTCCGATTCTAAAAACAAAGAGATGTATTCCGATTCTAAAAACAAAGAGATGTATTCCGATTCTAAAAACAAAGAGATGTATTCCGATTCTAAAAACAAAGAGATGTATTCCGATTCTAAAAACAAAGAGATGTATTCCGATTCTAAAAACAAAGAGATGTATTCCGATTCTAAAAACAAAGAGATGTATTCCGATTCTAAAAACAAAGAGATGTATTCCGATTCTAAAAACAAAGAGATGTATTCCGATTCTAAAAACAAAGAGATGTATTCCGATTCTAAAAACAAAGAGATGTATTCCGATTCTAAAAACAAAGAGATGTATTCCGATTCTAAAAACAAAGAGATGTATTCCGATTCTAAAAACAAAGAGATGTATTCCGATTCTAAAAACAAAGAGATGTATTCCGATTCTAAAGACAAAGAGATGTATTCCGATTCTAAAAACAAAGAGATGTATTCCGATTCTAAAAACAAAGAGATGTATTCCGATTCTAAAAACAAGGAGATGTATTCCGATTCTAAAAACAAGGAGATGTATTCCGATTCTAAAAACAAAGAGATGTATTCCGATTCTAAAGACAAAGAGATGTATTCCGATTCTAAAAACAAAGAGATGTATTCCGATTCTAAAAACAAAGAGATGTATTCCGATTCTAAAAACAAAGAGATGTATGCCGATTCTAAAAACAAAGAGATGTATTCCAATTCTAAAAACAAAGAGATGTATTCCGATTCTAAAAACAAAGAGATGTATTCCGATTCTAAAAACAAAGAGATGTATTCCGATTCTAAAAACAAAGAGATGTATTCCGATTCTAAAAACAAAGAGATGTATTCCGATTCTAAAAACAAAGAGATGTATTCCGATTCTAAAAACAAAGAGATGTATTCCGATTCTAAAAACAAAGAGATGTATTCCGATTCTAAAAACAAAGAGATGTATTCCGATTCTAAAAACAAAGAGATGTATTCCGATTCTAAAAACAAAGAGATGTATTCCGATTCTAAAGACAAAGAGATGTATTCCGATTCTAAAAACAAAGAGATGTATTCCGATTCTAAAAACAAAGAGATGTATTCCGATTCTAAAAACAAGGAGATGTATTCCGATTCTAAAAACAAGGAGATGTATTCCGATTCTAAAGACAAAGAGATGTATTCCGATTCTAAAAACAAAGAGATGTATTCCGATTCTAAAAACAAAGAGATGTATTCCGATTCTAAAAACAAGGAGATGTATTCCGATTCTAAAAACAAGGAGATGTATTCCGATTCTAAAACAAAGAGATGTATTCCGATTCTAAAAACAAAGAGATGTATTCCGATTCTCAAAACAAAGAGATGTATTCCGATTCTAAAAACAAAGAGATGTATTCCGATTCTAAAACAAAGAGATGTATTCCGATTCTAAAAACAAAGAGATGTATTCCGATTCTAAAGACAAAGAGATGTATTCCGATTCTAAAAACAAAGAGATGTATTCCAATTCTAAAAACAAAGAGATGTATTCCGATTCTAAAAACAAAGAGATGTATTCCGATTCTAAAGACAAAGAGATGTATTCCCATTCTAAAAACAAAGAGATGTATTCCGATTCTAAAGACAAAGAGATGTATTCCGATTCTAAAAACAAAGAGATGTATTCCGATTCTAAAAACAAAGAGATGTATTCCGATTCTAAAAACAAGGAGATGTATTCCGATTCTAAAGACAAAGAGATGTATTCCGATTCTAAAAACAAAGAGATGTATTCCGATTCTAAAGACAAAGAGATGTATTCCGATTCTAAAGACAAAGAGATGTATTCCGATTCTAAAAACAAGGAGATGTATTCCGATTCTAAAGACAAAGAGATGTATTCCGATTCTAAAAACAAGGAGATGTATTCCGATTCTAAAAACAAAGAGATGTATTCCGATTCTAAAGACAAAGAGATGTATTCCGATTCTAAAGACAAAGAGATGTATTCCGATTCTAAAAACAAGGAGATGTATTCCGATTCTAAAGACAAAGAGATGTATTCCGATTCTAAAAACAAAGAGATGTATTCCGATTCTAAAAACAAAGAGATGTATTCCGATTCTAAAAACAAAGAGATGTATTCCGATTCTAAAAACAAAGAGATGTATTCCGATTCTAAAAACAAAGAGATGTATTCCGATTCTAAAAACAAAGAGATGTATTCCGATTCTAAAAACAAAGAGATGTATTCCGATTCTAAAAACAAAGAGATGTATTCCGATTCTAAAAACAAAGAGATGTATTCCGATTCTAAAAACAAAGAGATGTATTCCGATTCTAAAAACAAAGAGATGTATTCCGATTCTAAAAACAAAGAGATGTATTCCGATTCTAAAAACAAAGAGATGTATTCCGATTCTAAAAACAAAGAGATGTATTCCGATTCTAAAAACAAAGAGATGTATTCCGATTCTAAAGACAAAGAGATGTATTCCGATTCTAAAAACAAAGAGATGTATTCCGATTCTAAAAACAAAGAGATGTATTCCGATTCTAAAAACAAGGAGATGTATTCCGATTCTAAAAACAAGGAGATGTATTCCGATTCTAAAAACAAAGAGATGTATTCCGATTCTAAAGACAAAGAGATGTATTCCGATTCTAAAAACAAAGAGATGTATTCCGATTCTAAAAACAAAGAGATGTATTCCGATTCTAAAAACAAAGAGATGTATTACGATTCTAAAAACAAAGAGATGTATTCCAATTCTAAAAACAAAGAGATGTATTCCGATTCTAAAAACAAAGAGATGTATTCCGATTCTAAAAACAAAGAGATGTATTCCGATTGTAAAAACAAAGAGATGTATTCCGATTCTAAAAACAAAGAGATGTATTCCGATTCTAAAAACAAAGAGATGTATTCCGATTCTAAAAACAAAGAGATGTATTCCGATTCTAAAAACAAAGAGATGTATTCCGATTCTAAAAACAAAGAGATGTATTCCGATTCTAAAAACAAAGAGATGTATTCCGATTCTAAAAACAAAGAGATGTATTCCGATTCTAAAGACAAAGAGATGTATTCCGATTCTAAAAACAAAGAGATGTATTCCGATTCTAAAAACAAAGAGATGTATTCCGATTCTAAAAACAAGGAGATGTATTCCGATTCTAAAAACAAGGAGATGTATTCCGATTCTAAAGACAAAGAGATGTATTCCGATTCTAAAAACAAAGAGATGTATTCCGATTCTAAAAACAAAGAGATGTATTCCGATTCTAAAAACAAGGAGATGTATTCCGATTCTAAAAACAAGGAGATGTATTCCGATTCTAAAACAAAGAGATGTATTCCGATTCTAAAAACAAAGAGATGTATTCCGATTCTAAAAACAAAGAGATGTATTCCGATTCTAAAAACAAAGAGATGTATTCCGATTCTAAAACAAAGAGATGTATTCCGATTCTAAAAACAAAGAGATGTATTCCGATTCTAAAGACAAAGAGATGTATTCCGATTCTAAAAACAAAGAGATGTATTCCAATTCTAAAAACAAAGAGATGTATTCCGATTCTAAAAACAAAGAGATGTATTCCGATTCTAAAGACAAAGAGATGTATTCCGATTCTAAAAACAAAGAGATGTATTCCGATTCTAAAGACAAAGAGATGTATTCCGATTCTAAAAACAAAGAGATGTATTCCGATTCTAAAAACAAAGAGATGTATTCCGATTCTAAAAACAAGGAGATGTATTCCGATTCTAAAGACAAAGAGATGTATTCCGATTCTAAAAACAAAGAGATGTATTCCGATTCTAAAGACAAAGAGATGTATTCCGATTCTAAAGACAAAGAGATGTATTCCGATTCTAAAAACAAGGAGATGTATTCCGATTCTAAAGACAAAGAGATGTATTCCGATTCTAAAAACAAGGAGATGTATTCCGATTCTAAAAACAAAGAGATGTATTCCGATTCTAAAGACAAAGAGATGTATTCCGATTCTAAAGACAAAGAGATGTATTCCGATTCTAAAAACAAGGAGATGTATTCCGATTCTAAAGACAAAGAGATGTATTCCGATTCTAAAAACAAGGAGATGTATTCCGATTCTAAAAACAAAGAGATGTATTCCGATTCTAAAAACAAAGAGATGTATTCCGATTCTAATAACAAAGAGATGTATTCCGATTCTAAAAACAAAGAGATGTATTCCGATTCTAAAGAGCTTTTTTTGCATAATTTTTTATCTAAACTAGGTTTGTTTGCTTATTAAACAAATTGGTCCATAGGGCCTGTGAAGTAGCGTTCATCAGTTTCTGTGGCCACTCCATACTATGTATGGATTGTGTGGCCAGCACTATGCACAGCCAAGTTTTACTTAACCCCAACTAACATCAAGTACTCATCAGAGCTGGGTAAACTCAGGGACACCTTCCAGACCAAGACCACCGTAAGTACTTATCCAGACCCGGGAAAAAAATCCTAGCCTCCACCGGGATTCGAACCCAGGGCCTTTGATTCCCAGCCGAACGCGCTGCCACTCGGCCACCAGGTTTGTTAGTATCGAACGACAATTCATTTCGTGCGGCCTTGGTGGAGGTGGATTTCTACCATTAGGAAACAGAGAGTTTTCTATTCATATTCTATGGGTGGAAAACATTATTATTGAAAAAGATTGAGGCCGTTTTTGTAAAACCATAATGCCACGAATCTTTTAAACATACAAACACATTATATATATAGAGAGAAGAAGAACTTTGATTCTATCAATGCGTAGCTTGTTGATTGCAAAATACAAACAACCCAAAAAAAAATTACTGTTCTATATTTTTTTTGCGTATTTATGGCAAAAGGGAAAACTATAAAATATATTATAAAAACTATAAAATACATTATAAAAACTATAAAATACATTATAAAAACTATAAAATACATTATAAAAACTATAAAATACATTATAAAAACTATAAAATATATTATTAAAGTTATTGCAAAGCTTAATGCTGAGCTTAATTATCTGTAAGAAATGTACAAATGGCTCATAAGATATTTAGATGAAAAAAAAATGGAATATGGATTTTTTTAAATGTTATATAGGCTGTTATACTGTTTCGTCAAAGATGTATAGAGTAACATTATTTGCTGATATGAAAATATTACTGAAAGGAAACTCCATGCGCGTGTAATGGAATTACAAGCTGACAAAGTCTTGGAGCGGTGTAAGCTTGTGTTGACTTTCATCTCAGTTTCAAGTGGCTCTAACTGAATCCTCCCATAACGGCTGCACACGGCTTCCTATTTCACCCCCACCACCAAGCAGCGGCTACACTTGCAATCAAGTAAAATGTGTCTTGTGGAGTTTTTTCATTGAAAATTGTTCTATACCCGGCCACACTGTCTCATTGGAAAGGGGGGAGGGGGGCATGAAAGCCAACATATCTTAGAGAGTTTAACAATATTTGTCTGTATCAGACGAAGGGAAATGGATTGGATGAGTGCTTCCCGGGTATATGGTACATACATTTTAAAATGTGTAGAGCAGTTCGCATTCGACAAAAACAACACATTTATATCCGTGGTATTTTTTTTTTTTTTATTATTATTATTTTTTTTTTATTATTATTATTTTTTTTTTGTAAAAGCTAGAAAACATCTAGAGATTGATTTTGCTTGAGATGTTAAAGTTCTAAATGGGTTTTGTGATCAAACGTGTTTTTTCCCTTTCAATAGAATTATAAAATAATGTCACCAACGTAAGACCGAAACAGTAATGTCACCAACGTATGACAGAAACAGTAATGTCACCAACGTAAGACAGAAACAGTAATGTCACCAACGTATGACAGAAACAGTAATGTCATCAACGTATGACAGAAACAGTAATGTCACCAACGTATGACAGAAACAGTAATGTCACCAACGTAAGACAGAAACAGTAATGTCACCAACGTTTGACAGAAACAGTAATGTCACCAACGTATGACAGAAACAATGACACAATCGCAAACAAGACATACATATTTTCCCAGATTATGGTACTGTTTGAAACAAAAACAATGACTTTTACATCAACCTAAACACATTAATGACTTACACGTATTCACATAGCCCTATGTTGAAATGCTATTATTTTTTTTCCTGAAAAGTTATTGTGTTTTTATTTCTCTGCATGTGTATCGTACCACTTCAATGTATCCTCTTCCTTTAAAAAACAAAAGGCAAATAATTGAAAACCGTAATTTGAAAAGACTCAACAGAGAATACTTTCTCATTACGCCCTAAAGCTAAACTTTGTGAATAGATTTCAAGTCATCTATCAAATTGTTGAAATTATTTTCCTTTTTTCTGTTTGGCTCAGTTAATTGTCTTCCCCAAAGTCCGTAAAAACAATTTCCTGGGGGTCATCCAGGGCTCACGTCTAGAGGGCAACATTGTGGCCTGGAAAAATAAGTCTGCGGTGCTGAGATCTAGGTCAACACTGGAGTTGTTGATGTTTTTTTTAAGATGAAGATAGAGCTGGTGTAAGTTGACTTGCATCAAAACTAATGGCTAGCCTGTGGTAGAGTTTTACGTAATACATTTAACTTTAGTGGAGGCCTGTCATATTTAAGCCTTGTAAAACCAGATACCTGAGAACCGAGTACACCTTGTACTCTGGATTTTTTTTTCAAGAATCCGAAACCCGGTTAAAAGAGGCCCTGAAAATCGGTTCCGGTTGCAATTGTCAGGTTCAGATTTCATCAAACTTTTAAAACAAAGGGATAAAAAATCAAAATAAACTATTTCTTCTAAAAATACAATTCATTTTACAAAAGTAAGACAATTGTCATATAATTTGAATAGTTTAGTTAAAAAAAAATTAGGATTTGCAACGAAATGAGGAAAAAAAAAGAAATGATTAAAAAGACGAACAGGTTCATCTTTTTATTATATTTATAATGCTATAATGATTTCCTTTTCTGTTATTTTATGGCCGATGTATTATTATTATGTCTAGGCAAAAATTTCTGGCAAGGAAAATTCCAGTTTGACTATTATAATTTAAAGCCCTTATAAAATTTCTTTCCTTATCTCTTATGCTATAATAAATGCCTATAAGTATTCTTTCTTCCTGAGTGGCGACCGGGCATGGAATGGGTTACCTTAAACAGACCAGCAAAACCAGTAACTTAACATCATTTTAAAAATTAATAAAGATGCAAGACTAGACTCGGACCACGGATGAGCGTTGGTCGCAATAATCTTCTTTATAGAAGACTTGTCTGTAATGTATAAGACATGATTAAATTCATGATTAACATGCTAAACTATGAAAGTTTGCACATTCTGTATTATTACGATGGTAGGTCTACATTAGGAGTTATCGTTCGCAGGCAGAACGACTATAAAGTTTTCAGTCACGGGTAAAGGTTCGCTTTTGTTTGGATAACACAACTGGGACAGGAGTGGTCACGGACCTTGTGTTGGAAAGAAAAATATTGACGGGCTGCACTTTGAGACACTGAGAATATATAAAGATCGATAGGTGCAAAGTGAACAAGATCCGGTCAATCTGGTTTAGGCTATTAGGGCCATTCCTTCCTTTGTGGCCGACTTTTTTGTTTCATCTAAGATGGAAAAACTGGAAGACAATGTCAGACGTAGAGGTAGGTCTATTGACGATCCTGATTCGCGACCACGAATGATGGACTGGGCATCCCAGATTTAGCCTTGTGTATATAAACCCATATACACTTTATAAACATATTTTCTACACACTTCTGTTTGGACTGCTACTTATAAACTTGCTTATGTTTCATTGTTTTTACACAAGAATTCTAGTATAAGACGCTGGATTTATGTCATTGTGATTTAGACTTGTGTGACTATGTTCTGTTGACTGTGACAATTCCCCATCTATATATGGCTGTATAGTGGTTAATGTTTGTTGAGTTTTGAAGGACACATAGTCTATAGTTATCGTGAGCATTTTTCACGTGCAGCCTGTTTCCGAGTGTCAGTGTTGAAAATAGTAGTACAGGGAACCTGGAGTGAGATCGTTTTCAATTGTGTCACCGATAGGACCACTGCCGAAATTTGGAAGCGCTCCTGCGTAAACAACATTCTACAACAAATAAAAAAAAAGAAGCTGGAAATGGCTCGACCATGTGCTAAGAAAGAACGAAAGAAGACCTGCACATGTAGCCAGCCATACGATGGACTCCACCAGGAAAGAGAAAGAGAGGACGCCCGGCATGAACGTGGAGGAGAGTGATGTAAGACGAAATGAAGGCCTTAAGAATGTCATGGACTGAAGTGGGAAGGCTTGCCCGGGAAAGACAGACATGACGGGGTTTTGTGACTGCCTTATGCTCCTTAAGCGAAGAGGACTAAGCAAGTAAGTAAGGACTTTGTTTAATTCTAATAAACTAATTCATTCACGTCAATGAAACTAGTAGTTTTGTAATTTATTTTCCGTGTGTGCATCCTGGATGAGTCCTGGATGAGTGAAGAGAGCTTTCTGCATCTATTGAATACAAATTTGATATCGTGGCAAAACACTGACGACTTCTCAGGTAAACATTTGGTGGACATGTGGAGGGGGGGGGGGGGAGAGTTTTCACATTCCAGAGCACACATACGCCAAGTGAACGCTTAGGGACTTGTGCAACCCACTGGCCTCACTATCCCCTTTTAAAATGTGTATGATTCTAGATTGTGTCTGCCTAAGTAGGCAGAACAGGCAAACTTGGAGGAGATCGGTCGTAGGTGAGGCAAAGGCTGTTGGCCTCACATGGACACAAATAAAGGGAGTCTCCCAAGACCGAAACCGATGGAAAAGTGCAGTTGCGGCCCTATGCTCCTGTGGGGATATACAGGATTAAATCAAAGTCTAGTTTGTGTAACATGTTGTGCCTTTTTTATTGTAAAAATAGGAAACTGAAGGAGACGTGAGAAGAGTGATACTATAATTCAGGGTCTGGTAACTTTTTTAAAAATAGTGTGCCTAAGTAAGATTTCTAAATTATTCGGTGTACCAACAGCGTGAAAGTCAACCTACTCTACCAACATTTTTATAAGTCAATTTATATAGCACCAAAGCACGACGGAAGCTAAAGGCATAAAAGCTTTACCAGGAAACCATACAGTTACCAATACATAACTGTTAGATAGTACGATAATAAAAAAATATACTTTGAACTAAGACTTCCAGAACTTGATACACGAGAACTGGACATACAGATAGACGTCAACCAGATCTTTTTCAAAAATCCAGAATCCGATTCTAGGCAATTCTGGTTCCGTTTGTAGGCCTACACTTCTGTACCCACGGGCCTCAGAGCCGGCGGAGTGTTGTAAACCACAGATACGCTCTCATTAGGACGCCTATACTCTGGAGTTTGTGTTCCTGGGCGCTAGTGCAGGAATACTAGCGAACCACCGCGTTAATGATCCGGGAGAAATACTCATGTGAGGAGAAGTGGAGTAAATAATGTGACTGCTGAGACCATACCCTATGCTACGCAGAGTGACTAGTCTTGGCCAGGATCTTGATGTGCCATCCACCCACCCAGCCCTTTACACGTTAACCAGGTATTATAAAGAGACATAAAGGATTCGTTTAAAAATCTTAAATATTCAACAAACATTTTCATCACGATAAAAACAACTGACCTAATAATAATTAATACGCTACACAATATAAATTTAAATTTTCAATTAATGTAAAATTCTAAAAGTCAATCCTGAAATGTTAAGCTTAGACGAAAAGTTATACAAAATTTGTTCATTATTATATAATCTTTTTATTTGTTTTGTTTATTTTGCACTTTATAACCCTCAAGAATGTAATTTTAAAAAGTTTTTTTATACATTTAATTTAAGGTTAAAGCAAGGACTACTTAATGGGTTAAAGTTCAACAATTTAAATAGTTATTCTAACAACTGTTGAAATATGATAGAAGTTACTTAGACTATTAATTTTTTTTAAATAGATACGAAATAAATGGAATTAGAAATTTAAAAGGAAAAGATGCGTAACTATCATAAAATCTGTGTAGTTAATGTAGTGTTGAAAACTTTACATAGGCCTATACATTGTTTAGTCATAAAATATTTTTATAAGTTTCAATATTCTTTTAATAATTTTACAGTTTTATAATTTAAAATGTATACATTTTAAGCCATTTATTATTTTATGAAGGAAAAATAATGAGAAATATTAGAAATATTAACGCAAAGAAAACGGGCTAATTATCTCCCTTTAATGATCGAACGTTTTCCAATTAGATTCTACTTCTATTGACGTTAAACAAGGTATGTTTTGTAATATATCATATTATTTATGTATTATTTAGTTTTATTGTATGTCCTATTCATTTCAAGCTGTAAGTATCAAATTATTTTACGTTAAACACAGTTATAAAATAATTCCAGCAAATGTTTAAATTGATTTGAAGATTATATTTTAAGGACATTGAGAATTACAACAATTACATAATATAATGCTTGTATTTAATCGTGTTATATATTTTAAAAAAATAAAACAAATACAAATGTTCTATAATTAATTATATTTAGGCCTTATAAAGAATTTGAACACAAAGACTAATCTAGTTATAATTTAATTAGACTGTATCAATTAATGTGCGTCTTGTCCTTAAAGGCGCTACGTTAAGTTCTCAATGTCACTTCTGAGTGGTCAAAAGTAAGCGATCACTTTGCATGCTTAAAACAGCTTTCATCTGAGATAAAAATACGTTTAGAACTGTAAGTTGAAGCGAAAGCTGAAAGTAGAGTGAACGTTAGTCAATTGAGAATAGCAAATGACGTCTCTTAGAAGTATCAAATTTTATTTGGATGTCTTCTATTTAAATTGATGCATTTTAATATTGTTAATATTCTTCTAAACATATAGTAGTAAGATCAAAAAAGTCTGGCTTGATGAGATATGAAAAAGTGTACCAATGAAAATAAAAATTGTGTCAATGGATATAAAACTCTACATGTAGTTCTTCAATGTACTTTAAAAAAATTAATCTATCTTTTATAGTATATTGATCTGGATATGTCTTAAATTAGGGATGTACTGAACTATTTTGAAATGGATTTCACGGTAGATAGTCAAATAGTTTAATACTGTTTGACCTTGTCCTTGTAAATGCAAGCTAAACTGGTTGAAATATTTCGCTATGTAATTAAGAAACATCAGCTTTAACAGCCAATTCAGTTCCGGAAAATATTTTGTTGTTTTTTACATCAAGGAAAACCTTTATTGAGTAAGGACACGTAAGAATGTATTCAAGACTTTACCTCGTCTAAGCGTGCGACAGTAGATCTTTATAAGTATTTATTTGAGTACTTCCTAGTTTGGATGGACACAGAAAGAAGTAATTGGGTGTGCGATCATTTGAGTCAGTGGCGCCTTCTCTATGGAACAGTCTATCTCAAACACTGAGAGAATCTGGGACAAGATAATCTTTTAAAAAGAACTTAAAGACCTTTCTCTTTGGCTAATACATCTTAATTCACACCAAGAGCGCACTGAGCATGCTAATTTAAAAGCATAGATAGAAGCGCTATAAGAAATGCCCATTCTAATCTTATCTTATCTCTTACTTTTTTAATTTGGAGACAGAAAACTTGTGTACTACTACATACGGATACAAACAATGTCTGGCTACTTGAGTCAACACACTCATGACAATGCCTGGCTACTTGGGTCAACACACTCATGACAATGTCTAGTTACTTGGGTCAACACACTCATGACAATGTCTGGCTACTTGGGTCAACATATTCATGACAATGTCTGGCTACTTGGGTCAACACACTCATGACAATGTCTGGCTACTTGGGTCAACACACTCATGACAATGTCTGGCTACTTGGGTCAACACACTCATGACAATGTCTAGTTACTTGGGTCAACACACTCATGACAATGTCTGGCTACTTGGGTCAACACACTCATGACAATGTCTGGCTACTTGGGTCAACACACTCATGACAATGTCTGGCTACTTGGGTCAACACACTCATGACAATGTCTGGCTACTTGGGTCAACACACTCATGACACGACTCTAGGGATTTACTCACCATTAGCGGACGTCAAGGGATGTAACTATAGCCATTAACGCAGAGTTATGTTTTTTTATTGAAATGGAGGGATTGTAATTTTAAAAGTTGTTTCATTTGCTGACTAGTTTATTGAATAAGTAAAAACTTTAGACAATAAGAAAAGATCAGATCACAATACTAAAAACAAGACAGATTTTGACAGTAAGAAAAGAGCAGATCACAATACTAAAACGAGACAGATTTAGTCAGAACAGATCAGCTCACAAAATGTTTAAACAAAACAGCTTCAGACAGCATCAGCATAGCAGCCCACAAGACTAAAGCTAATGACTGAAGACTTAGCACGATAGGACAACAAAGTTGGCCGACCACAGTTTTATATCTGTTTCCCCCTCCCCAGCCCTGGTCTGCCACACTACCAGTCGGCCCGGGGGCCTGATCTAAGCCAACACGTTGACGCACGGTATTTCATTTACCCAGACACGAGGCAGAAACTTTGCAGAATTTAGTTTGGAAATGACGCGATAAACTAAATTAGAGATTTCCCGACGTGTATAATTTTTCGCTTCGTTTCCCGAGTGTCTTCGTTGCAAAACATTTTTTCCCTACCTAGTTGAACCATTTTCTCAATTCTGAAACATGGAGGGAATTGTGGGGAGGTGTGGGGGGGGGGGGCTGAAGCAGGAGTCAACTGTATCGACCAATCGATGATGGGCATGAAGAGAATAAATCACGTGACAGGGGTCGTGTTGGTTTGCTCATGACGTTAAAGTTCGTTAAATTGAACCAAGCCAAAAATTGTTGAAGATATGAGAGAAATTTTTATAATCATTCTCGGTGGATGTATTTTTCAGTTTAATTTTTTTTTTTTTTTAAATATGTGATATGAAGCAGAGAAAGAAATGGAATAATGTGTTAGCAGAGGCGAATAGAGAGATGGTGGCAGAGCTATGGTGAATCTAGATAGAGCGATGGTAGCAGAGCTATAGGGAATCTAGATAGAGCGATGGTAGCAGAGCTATAGGGAATCTAGATGGAGAGATGGTGACAGAGCTATAGGGAATCTACATGGAGCGATGGTAGCAGAGCTATAGGGAATCTAGATAGAGCGATGGTGACAGAATTATAGGGAATCTAGATAGAGCGATGGTAGCAGAGCTATAGGGAATCTAGATAGAGCGATGGTAGCAGAGCTATAGGGAATCTAGATGGAGCGATGGTAGCAGAGCTATAGGGAATCTAGAAAGAGCGATGGTAGCAGAATTATAGGGAATCTAGATAGAGCGATGGTAGCAGAGCTATAGGGAATCTAGATAGAGCGATGGTAGCAGAGCTATAGGGAATCTAGATGGAGCGATGGTAGCAGAGCTATAGGGAATCTAGAAAGAGCGATGGTAGCAGAGCTATAGGGAATCTAGATGGAGAGATGGTGACAGAGCTATAGGGAATCTAGATGGAGCGATGGTAGCAGAGCTATAGGGAATCTAGATAGAGCGATGGTAGCAGAGCTATAGGGAATCTAGATGGAGCGATGGTGACAGAGCTATAGGGAATCTAGATGGAGCGATGGTGGTAGCAGAGCTATAGGGAATCTAGATGGAGCGATGGTAGCAGAGCTATAGGGAATCTAGATAGAGCGATGGTAGCAGAGCTATAGGGAATCTAGATAGAGCGATGGTAGCAGAGCTATAGGGAATCTAGATAGAGCGATGGTAGCAGAGCTATAGTGAATCTAGATGGAGCGATGGTAGCAGAGCTATAGGGAATCTAGATGGAGCGATGGTAGCAGAGCTATAGGGAATCTAGATGGAGCGATGGTAGTAGAGCTATAGGGAATCTAGATGGAGAGATTGTAGCAGAGCTATAGGGAATCTAGATGGAGCGATGGTAGCAGAGCTATAGGGAATCTAGATAGAGCGATGGTAGCAGAGCTATAGGGAATCTAGATAGAGCGATGGTAGCAGAGCTATAGGGAATCTAGATAGAGCGATGGTAGCAGAGCTATAGGGAATCTAGATGGAGCGATGGTAGCAGAGCTATAGGGAATCTAGATAGAGCGATGGTAGCAGAGCTATAGGGAATCTAGATAGAGCGATGGTAGCAGAGCTATAGGGAATCTAGATAGAGCGATGGTAGCAGAGCTATGGAGAATCTAGATAGAGCGATGGTAGCAGAGCTATAGGGAATCTAGATAGAGCGATGGTAGCAGAGCTATAGGGAATCTAGATAGAGCGATGGTAGCAGAGCTATAGAGAATCAATGGTAGGAGATTTAGAGAGAATCTAGATAGTGAGGCTATAACAGAAATACTGAAACTATATAGAGAGATAGTAGCAGAGCTGTGGTAGGCGAGATATAATCAAAATTAGATAGTGAGATGTCAGAAGAGATATTGACCCTAGATAGAGGTAGCAGAGATATAGTCTAAATAGAAAGAAACATAGTAGCAGTGATACAGTGATGGTTTAATTATTTCAATGGTAAACTTCACCATTTAAATTATTGCTTTAGCATAAATGACAGAGAAGAGTGATTCCTCGTTATGGTATAAATACACTACAAGACTTCATAAATACGTTCATAAATGTGTAACTAGAAATATAATTTTGTTTGACAAAAATCAATGTTTGTTTTTAAGAGTGTTGTTTAATATACAGAGGTTTGTTTATTGTCTTTCACAATGACATCTATACTTACAAATTTAATCAAAAGTATTTCGGCAGAATTTAAAAACAAACAAGAACTATAATTAGAAAAAGTGCTTTTCTGTTATCTGTAAACCTGATAACACATATAAAGTATAAAAAAAGCGACATTAGAAAACTTATGTTTGGATAATTTCTTTCAGATATATAGAATGTCTGAACTAGATCTTTGAAATAAAATTGTATTAAATCTTTACATCTGAACTAAAGGAATGGATTTTACCCAATATGTAGCAATAAGAGAATAAATTCACTCAATTATTCAACTAGAACACGCATTTTCATCCATCTATTCAACTGGAATAGAAATTTCACACATAATTTTCAACTAATTTCAAATTTCACCTCTGCCAACTTGAATAAAAAGGTGGGCTATAAAAATAAATTAATTATTGCTGTTCGCAATTTTGAAAATATATTTTTATTTAGAACATATATTAAAAAATGGTTGTGTATTGACATTAACCGATTAAATATTAATCATTTTGATTCTCTTATAACTATTATATTATTTTATTGTTTCTAGTCTTATTTATATTTTAACATATACGTATACAAATTTATGTCATAAAAGGAAAAACTGTAGGCTATGTAATGTATAGCCATAAGTCGTGTATTGTATTCCAAATGGAACAGCCTGACATATTTCTTTTGACAGCAGGGCGTCAGACAGCAGCAGGGGATAATTTGATGCATAAATAATACATGGCATTAACAGTTAGTTTCCCCGTGTCCTCACAAGTAGTTATTCCCCTTGAATCGCCATTGTCAGCAGCCATTGGTACTGAATGGAATTGCGATTGAAGCAGACTCGAATGCCAGAGTCTATAGCGAGGTAAAATATAAACTAGCTTGTAGTCGATAGCTTTGAAAAAAACGAAAAAAAAACTAGCAGACGATCGATCGCATTTGAATGGTATAATAAAATGGCATTGCAAACATAATAATTTAAAAAATAGCAACGTCAAGTAAAATTTAACAAAAAAAAAATTAGCAGATGATGGTCAAGAAAAGTAGTATAAAGTACGAGGTAATTTACTTTTAATAAGCGTTGGTATATACATATATATATATAAATAAGATAAGATAAGATAAGATTCCTTTATTAATCCACACAAATGGAAATTTGTCTTGATTACAGATGTTTTGTCTTTCAGCATATTTTAAACAAAATAAAATAATTATTTGTAATTTGTATACAAGCACAGAAATATACTTATAAAATAGACAAGCGCACACACATTCACTCAATTTATCAGAAAAGAAAAAAGTTCATTAGTAGTCAACCACTATATTCTGGCTGACTGAAGTCTTGACGATATATTTCTTGTTACATAATAATATGGTAGTATAATGGTAGATAGTATGGCCTGAGGCTGACGCGCAATAATTCTTCGTCTGGTGTGCATATTCTTCTTTTGTTGTAAAACAGTTGGTATTGTAATATTGTTTGTTTATATAGATAGCCAACCATCCAACTTTACTTTGCCACTGTTGACGGGTCTGTCTGAGCAAAGCAGATAAAATGTCCACAGTCATATTCCTCCTCTGCGGCCTCATTTATTTCGCCTTGTTGGTGTGAAGACATGTTTATTTGTTGTCATTTGTATCCAAGATGGCGGTTCGTTCATTAGTATGGACACCAATGGTGTAAAATAGTTTCGTGTAAGGCGGTTCTTGACATAAAAGTTTTAGGAACAATAGTTTCCTTTATACAAACTACTCATATACTTTAAGCATATACAAATGAATAAATTCTGGCTTGATAAGATGGTAGAAAAGCTGAAAAACGGCACATCGTAATCAGGTCGCCTGCAGCTTTATATATATATATATAAAAAGTAGTAAAGTACCCTCATGACTGACTGATTATAGGGCTGGTGAAGCAGCGTTCACCAGCTTCTGTGGCCACGGCGTACGAGGGGATCGTGTGTCCAGCACAATGTCCAGCCGCCTTTACTTTGCCTCAACTAGTGTCAGGTACCCACATATATGGAAGATTATATATATATATATATATATATATAATTATAATATTATCTCACCCTATCCTTCTCTGGCTTTCTCTACCCAACCCATTTCTCTATCTATCCCAATATATCTTTACTCCCACTCTCTATCACGATCCTCTCTTATTCTCAATACCCTTTTTACCCATATCTCCTTCTTTCGGGGCACGGAAGCCGAGCGGCAGCGCGAGCCGAAGGTCTCGGGTTCAAATCCTGGTGCAGGCTAGGATATTTTCCCGGGTCTGGAGGGTGTACAGAGTCTACCCAGCTCTGATGGGTACCTGACATATATTGGGGTAAAGAAAGGCGGCTGTGCATAGTGCTGGCCACACGATCACCTAGTATGCCGTGGCCACAGAAACTGGTGAAGGCTGCTTCATCGGACCTATGGATCAATTCTGTCCGACGGGATACTTTACTTGCTCCTTCTTTCTCCATTTTCTCTACATCCCCATCTTTTTAATTCTCTCCTACCATCTAGCACAACCTATCTTTCCCTCTCTCCCTCTCTCTCTCCCTCTCTCTATCTCTCTCTCTACCTCTCTCTCTCTCTCTCTCTCTATCCCTACCCATCTCTCTCTCCCTCGATAGTAACGGTTCATATGGCACCCCCAGGCAGTATCTTTAACGCGGACTTTCAATAGCTTCTGCTTATACTTCTGTCGTCTGCTGGAAAGGGGAGGCTATCAAATGCCGATTGCTCCATCGGTTCTTTTGCGCGGGGAAAGGGAAAACGAAAAAAAAATGGTGGTGGAGGCTCTTTAAGAACTCCATCGTTTTTTGAGTTTTTTGTGTTGATGGTAGAATCAGAATATTGATGTCTGTGGTCTCTATTGCCTCAACCAATGTCGGAATCTAAACCTTTATTTCGCTCGCAGTAAGGGCCCCAGGCGGTCGATGTGCCCTAAATGAAAGATCTTGGTAACCGTTTTAGGAATTAGGCACGTTCTTTAACTACTTAGTTTGACCTACAGTCTACATGAGATTGAGAAAGTGTACGGCTTAGTGTACAGCGTAGTGTACAGATTAGTGTATAGCGCAGTGCAGGGGTAGGCAATCTAACGAACGCTTGCCAAACTTAGCACGCAGAGCAATTTTCAATGGCACGCGAGAGACCTGAGGTGTTTTTTCATTGATGATAAAAAAAAAACTTTTACGGTTCTGACTGAGGAAAACGTTTTGTTGAAGTCGATGTTTCGGAATGACATAGCGACACATTTCATTGAATTGAATTTGCATTTACAATGACCACTGAAATGGATGTGCCCTAAATGAAAGATCTTGGTAACCGTTTTAGGAATTAGGCACGGTCTTTAACTACTTAGTTTGACCTACAGTCTACATGAGATTGAGAAAGTGTACAGCTTAGTGTACAGCGTAGTATACAGATTAGTGTATAGCGCAGTGCAGGGGTAGGCAATCTAAGGAACGCTTGCCAAACTTAGCACGCAGAGCAATTTTCAATGGCACGCGAGAGACCTGAGGTGTTTTTTCATTGATGATAAAAAAAAAAACTTTTACGGTTCTGACTGAGGAAAACGTTTTGTTGAAGTCGATGTTTCGGAATGACATAGCGACACATTTCATTGAGTTGAATTTGCATTTACAATGACCACTGAAATGGATTTGCATTAAAACTTGTCATATCTTGGCGTGAAATAATTTTCAAAACATTTACCTTCCAATACATCCCTATATTAGGGCAAATATTAAGATAGATAGTTAGGCTTTTTTAGAAGTACTCGGAAGCACTCAAAGCGGAGTTTTCTAACCGTTTTTTTCATACCACATCAAGACTAACTGGTTTAATCTTACTACAACCTTTGTTGATGTAGATTTTTTTTTTAATGGAGGGATATTGGCGATTTTAAAATACAGCAAGTTGAATTTTAAACATTTAAAAAATGGGCATCTTTATCCGCCCATTTGTGGAAAAAATTTGGAAGGAAGCTGCTTAGGAAAGTCGTCTGATATTCTCTACTGCTCGACATTGGCTCTACTTTTGGTTCAAATTACACATTTACAACAACATATTTTATCGCAGATGAAAGCTGTTTTTAGCATACAAAGAGGTTATTTACACTTGACCACTCAGAAGTGACTAAATAGGTATCTGACATTATACAATTAGCGGAGCATTTAAGACAAGGCGCTCATTAATTGATACAGACTGATTACATTTAAAAGTTTTTTTATGCTCATCTTTTTTAATTAAAAATAAATATAAGTAATTCTAAAACACATTTTATTTGTATTATTAATTTAATAAATATAAGAGACCTATTTAATATCAATATATTAAGTACTTTCTGTATTTTTTAATGTTTAAAAGATAAACTCCTTAAATGGACAAACATTTATTAATGCATGAATTATTTTTTTTTAAATGTTTAACGTAAATTAATTTTAATTCTCTTATTAAATCTTGTAATGAACACCATAATGTTGGATTCAAATAAAGACAAAATAATTAGCATGTAATATTAATTTGTTATATTACAAAATATAATTTGTTTGGCATCATTATTGAATCAAGTGTGAAAACTTTTTTTTTTATTAAAGGGAGATAATTTTACCCGTTTCTTGTTGCGCTAAGATTTCTAATATTTATTTTGTTTTTAAAAGAATTAATGGCTTATAATTTATAGCTTACAAATGGTCAAACATAAAAAATATTTTAAAATATATAACTATTATATGAATAAAGAATTTAATTGTATATTTTAAAGCATTACATAAACTACCCAGTTTGTATGATTACACCGTATCTATTCCGCTTAATTTTATTATCGTTCTAGATTCAATGGACGAGTGATATTGTTTATCAATAACGTAACACCTTAAACGAAATCACAGTCAAACTGAGATCTAAACTTAAAATATTAACAGGTGTTAGATCCTCATCTTGACAACCAAATGATACAATAAATGTGAAAGTTTATTAATAAAATAGTGTGTTTGATATAAATGCAAATAAAAAGGATGATAACCACAAAAAGGTTAATTTAGTATTAAATATAAGACGCTTTTACGATTTTCACTATAAATCTTAGCTTTTTGCCTTGGTCTTGCTACGGAGTTAAATTAATTGTCCAATAACAAAATATATTGAAGAGTATAATAGAGAGGTTGACTTTTAGGCTATTGGCATGCTGAATGATTTAGAAAACCTTGTTTGCACACAATTAGCAAAAGGTTGCCGATCCCTGGCCTAGTGTACTCCCTACAGTACATCTTAATGTATAGCCTAGTATACAGTCAAGTGTAAAGCCTAGTGTAAAGCCAAGTGTAAAGCCTAGTGTAAAGCCTAGTGTAAAGCCTAGTGTAAAGCCTAGTGTACAGTCTAGTGTAAAGCCTAGTTAGTGTAAAGTCTAGTGTAAAGCCTAGTGTACAGCCTAGTGTACAGCCTAGTGTACAGCCTAGTGTACAGTCTAGTGTACAGTCTATTGTAAAGCAATTGTACAGACTAGTGTACAGTCTAGTGTAAAGCCTAGTGTAAAGTCTAGTATACAGTTTAGTGTACAGCCTAGTGTACCGCCTAGTGTACAGTCTAGTGTAAAGCCTATTGTACAACCTAGTACACGGACTAGTGTACAGCCTAGTGTATATACTAATTAACACAGTAGTGTATATCCTAGTAAACAACCTAGTGAATACCCTAGTAAACAGCCTAGTGTATATCCTAGTAAACAGCCTAGTGTATATCCTAGTAAACAGCCTAGTGTACAGCCTAGTAAACAGCCTAGTGTAGTAAACCGCCTAGTGTACATCATAGTAAACAGCATTGTGCACAGTCTAGTGTAACGCCTTGTGTAAATTCTAGTGTACAGCCTTGTGTAAATCCGAGTGTACAGCCTTGTGTATAGCCTAGTGTACAGCCTTGTGTGAATCTTAGTGTATAGACTAATGTACTGCCTAGTGTTAATAGGTGAAATAAATGCAGAGTGGTTTATACAGACACATAGGTTAATAGAACGTTCTAGGCAGATATATAGTAAGAGGAGCTTAGAAATATATTTAGGTAACTGATACATAGATTGATAAATAGATGAATCGTTATATAGAAAGATACAAAAGAAAAAAAATCGACAAAAACATACCAAACTTACTGAAATCATCTCATAAGTTACAAACGAGATGACGAGCTGGCTTGCCGCCTGATTTACTCGACACTCAATCTACCAAAAATCAATCTCCCCTGACTACACGATGAAACCTACAGACATGTGTCCAGTTTCAGCATCCCCCCCCCCCCCACACACACACACATTGACCAGAGCTACATTTTAAAAGGATTGTCTTGTACAAGTTAACGACCCGTTCGTTTCCAGATCATCCATTTATCTTCGTAATTTTTTACTTTCTAGAAAAGATCTTCTTCCTTAAAAATAATATGTGCTCTCGGAAGTGGATAATTCTTAAGCTACAAGTAATTTCTAAGAAATAAAAGAATCCTTTTTGAAGAAATGAGTTATAGGGTAGAATTTGGATCGACAACCTATAGCACGCGTGTCAGACTTGGCACGCAGAGATATTTTTAAGGGCACGAAGAAGACTCTCAAAAAGGCAATTTAAGTATCTTCTACAAGAAATTTAGGCCTAGTGCTAGAGAGGGATGACATTTAGGCTGTTGGCACGCTGAACTAATCTTACTTTGACACACTATTATCAAAAAGTTGCCGATTCCTGGGATTGAAGATATTCTATAAGCCAAAGGTCATCTTTAAGAAAGAAAGCAGATAATCTTTATTCTAGAAGTAAGCTAGAAAAATGTAAATAACGTTTTAGCCCAATATAATCTCTATGAAGAAATAATAGAATCTTCATGCCACATAAAATTGATAAGAAAGAAGATTATTTTTAAGCCAAATATAATCTCTAAGAAAGAATATAATCTATGAACCAAAAATAATCGCTATGAAAGAAGATAATCTATAAACCAAAAGTAATCTCTAAGAAAGAAGCTAATGTTTAAGGCTAATTGTAATCTCTAAGAAAGATGATGATCTTTGATCCAAATGTAATCTCTAAGTAAGATGATAATCTTCCAGCCAAATATAATCGAAAACAAAGGCGATAATCTTTAAGCCAGAAGTAATCTCTAGGACATAATAAGTGAATGAGGGAAAAAAGAAATTAGATTAGAAGAAATCACTAACAGATTTTATTTTTTGTGTGTAATAATTATATCCAGTTTTGGTAACTTTTTTGATAGTAAAAGATCCAGTGTAATTGTACACATCTAAATGTTTTTGTTGATTCTACACATATTTGATTGGTGTCCGGTATTTGTTTTGCTGCCATTGATGGTTGTAATGAATTTTGTCGCCCCCCCCCTTCCCATTTTGAGTTGACAGAAAAGCAAATGGAGCCTAATAATAACACATAAAGCATTTTTTTAAAACAAGAAACACAAAACTATAATATATGTTAAACAAACAACTCGAAAAGACAGATGGAGAAAAGCACTAATAATTGCACATAATTACTCCGTCTTCGCCAGTGGCATCCGGTCAAGAAATGGGTTGTGTGAACAAACCTGGAAAACCAACAAAACTGAACATAATTGAAAACACTAATCAAACATGTAAGACGTGTGTTTTAATATGAATGTTCAATACATGTGTATTTATTTGAATGTTACATGTATGTGCATTTATAGTTGTGTGATATACATTGTGTTATTGTGTATATGAGTGCTAAATACATGTATTTTCATGTTTGTTTTATCAAAGACTATAATAAGATGGGCCGCTTGCTTTGATATTTCTGTTTTTTGATAGTTTCGGAATTTCCTCTAGACTCCCGGTTTAGTAATAAGCTATGATTTTCTCAATGGAAAGATAACATTAAAATCGACATATATATACAGCGGAAACCTTTAATGCAATCGTAGGAGCGTAGAATTCATTCAAGACATCCTTATTGGTTGCGCACGGGGAAAAGAAAGAACATATAAGCTCTAAAAATAGAACAAGCGGTACATCTTATTATAGTCTTCATGAACTTTTCAGCAAAATTAAACCAAAGCATATAATAAACTATATTAAAGACATACAACTGTACAACAGAATTTAAAGATATAAGAACAATAAAATGGATACAAGAGAAACACGACAACAATGTTATCAAAAAGGCCCTAAATAACCTTCGATGATGGGCCGGAAATTCAACAATTCAATTCAATTCAATTCAATAGGCTATGGTTTTATACAACGGTATTACAACTTACAACTTGTTATTTTCGCTGCATTATCATTGCACACTCACAAAAAACTGTTATTAAAAAATCCTTTAAATGAGCGTCGCTTTTGTTTAATTATTTCTATGTATGTATACATGTTTCTGTCGATCAGTCATGCGGAAGGCTAATTGTCCCACTTTCCGTCGTCCTATTTAGCGGCTACTTGTCTGCATCACCACCTACCACTGCCTACCTACCACCACCTACCACTGCCTACCTACCACCACCTACCACTGCCTACCTACCACCACCTACCACTGCCTACCTACCACCACCTACCACTGCCTACCTACCACCACCTACCACTGCCTACCTACCACCACCTACCACTGCCTACCTACCACCACCTACCACTGCCTACCTACCACCACCTACCACTGCCTACCTACCACCACCTACCACTGCCTACCTACCACCACCTACCACTGCCTACCTACCACCACCTACCACTGCCTACCTACCACCACCTACCACTGCCTACCTACCACCACCTACCACTGCCTACCTACCACCACCTACCACTGCCTACCTACCACCACCTACCACTGCCTACCTACCACCACCTACCACTGCCTACCTACCACCACCTACCACTGCCTACCTACCACCACCTACCACTGCCTACCTACCACCACCTACCACTGCCTACCTACCACCACCTACCACTGCCTACCTACCACCACCTACCACTGCCTACCTACCACCACCTACCACTGCCTACCTACCACCACCTACCACTGCCTACCTACCACCACCTACCACTGCCTACCTACCACCACCTACCACTGCCTACCTATCACCACCTATCACCACCTACCACCACCTACCACTGCCTACCTACCACCACCTACCACTGCCTACCTACCACCACCTACCACTGCCTACCTATCACCACCTATCACCACCTACCACCACCTACCACTGCCTACCTACCACCACCTACCACTGCCTACCTACCACCACCTACCACTGCCTACCTATCACCACCTATCACCACCTACCACTGCCTACCTACCACCACCTACCACTGCCTACCTATCACCACCTATCACCACCTACCACCACCTACCACTGCCTACAGAAATCAGTTTTTCTAATTACACTTTATGGTTTAGTTTAGATTCAAGGGTCGGCAACCTACGGCACGCGTGACATACTTGGCACACCGAGCGATTTTTAATAACACGCGGAAGATTCCCCAAAAAGGCAATTCAAGTCTTTTCTAAAAGGAATTGAGTTTTAAAGGAAGTTTGACTTGTATGCTGTTGGTACGTTGACTTGTATGCTGTTGGTACGTTGACTTGTATGCTGTTGGTACGTTGACTTGTATGCTGTTGGTACGTTGACTTGTATGCTGTTGGTACGTTGACTTGTATGCTGTTGGTACGCTGACTTGTATGATGTTGGTACGTTGACTTGTATGCTGTTGGTACGCTGACTTGTATGCTGTTGGTACGTTGACTTGTATGCTGTTGGTACGCTGACTTGTATGCTGTTGGTACGCTGACTTGTATGCTGTTGGTACGTTGACTTGTATGCTGTTGGTACGCTGACTTGTATGCTGTTGGTACGCTGACTTGTATGCTGTTGGTACGTTGACTTGTATGCTGTTGGTACGTTGACTTGTATGATGTTGGTACGCTGAATGCAATTGAAATTCTACTTTGGTACATTATTATTGAAAGGTTGCCGACCCCTTGGCTAGATGTATTACCTCCCCCTTTTGATTCTTTTTTTTTATGTAAGCAAAGTTTTAGACCTTCAGAAGTCTAATAATACATAACGAAATGGATATAAAGGATTTATACGGAGAACTTTGTTTTATGAATTGTTTTATTATCACTTTCATCAAATGTCGTTTAAAAATATACTTTTCCAAATAGATATTTCTACACTATGACACACGTGTAGCTATGTGCCGAAGTAGGTATAGCTCTCTCTTTTTTATTTCTTTCATTCTTTCTCTCTATCTTTTATTCTTTCTATCTTTCTTTCTTTTATTTTTTCACTTTCTCTCTTATTCTATCTCTCTCTCTCTTTTATTCTTTCTCAATCAATCTCTCTCTGTATCTTTCTCTCTTTCTTTTATTCTCTCTCTCTCTCTCTCTCTCTCTCTCTCTCTCTCTCTCTCTCTCTCTCTCTCTGTACCTTTTGTGCACGTCTTAATGTGAACACAATTGCATGTTCATTCAATGGGGAAAACAAAACCCGAACAGGAAATTGTTAATAAAGTCCAAACATAACACTCACTGTAGCGATCAACGCCATCGATCGGCAGACATTATTACCTGTGTATCCATTCAATTATTACAGAATTTATAAATAACAAATAAAGACAAAACAGCTAAGAAACATTTTGATTGGTCCCGTCTGCTACAACAGCAAGCTATCGTGATTTCGTAGTAATCCACCAATAGAGCGAGAGTTTATCGCCAGTTATTGATTGGTGGAGCGGTTTTTCTTCTACTTCACACTTGATTACATTTACTAGATCAACACTTCACTTTTTGGTTTGTTTTTGATGTTGGTCATAGCAGGATATTATGACACGTGATGTGTGTGTCTGTGTGTGAGATGTGTGAGATGTGTGTCTTTGATACGTGCATCTCGTTTCTTTTTAAAACTATAAGCAACTTTTGTGTTGTGAAATGAGAACATAAAATCTATGTATCTATCTACTTTGTGTAGATAAATTTCTAAGTGTTTGCAAATTGATTAACAATAGTAAGTTAATTATTATCTTTAATCATTTCGGTCAACGAAATTATGTGTGCTTGTGTGTGTATGTATGCGCGCGTGTACGTGTATGTGTTTGTTTATAATCTTCATTTTCATTACTATGGCCACTAAGCTCACTTGATGTATTGTAAAGATAAAATAACTCATGTTATCTATAGTCAAGGGCAAAGCCACAGGGGGAAGGGAATGAGACGGCCTGGGCCCTGCCTGGAATTTTAGAAAAATATTCTTGTCAACAGTTTTTTGTTTAAAAATATACTAAATTCGCTAAAAATTTGGTAAATGTTTGTCACGCAAAAGTTTAGCCCCCCCCCCCCCCCACCT
The DNA here is from genome assembly GCA_949126835.1 of Anisus vortex. Classification (NCBI taxonomy): domain Eukaryota; kingdom Metazoa; phylum Mollusca; class Gastropoda; family Planorbidae; genus Anisus; species Anisus vortex. The sequence goes on along the minus strand of OX421492.1, from coordinate 41,606,766 downwards.
GCCCTGGAAAAAATGTATGGCTTCGCCCCTGTTTATAGTACTATAATATTAACATCAGTTAAATCTAAAATACTCAATTCAGCTTCTTTTCGTTGTAGGAAGATTTGACATTTAGTAAAACATAATCACCGAATCGAAATAAGGAGTTTTAATGTTATCTTCACAAGTCCCAGATTTCTTAGATATAACCAAGCTTATGTCAGGTAAACCTTAACAACAGTGCCGTCTACACTCCCCGTTACAATCGCACATGTACATGACATGTTAACAATATTTACCGGAAATCAATCGCGCGACCTTAGGAATCATACACCAAAGGTATACCAACTGATCAACACTGACTATGTCGTAAAACATTCAATACACATTAAGTTTTTCCCTTTATATGTCATTAAAATTTTGCATGAGCGTTAAAACTATGTCAACAGCAAGTCCACGCAAATTAACAAATATTCTATTGTAGGCTATTTGTATTTACACCCCGACCTTAAACAATAAATTCTAAATCAAAACTCTAACCTTAACTCTAACTCTAAATACTAATCCTAATATTTATTCTAATTATAACACTAAATCCTAACCCCAAAAAATCAAATATAACTCTAAAACTAAAACAGACTACAAAATGCAAAACATATAGGCAAAGGTACTTTTTTTTTTTTTAATATTTCGTTAGACCCTCTACATTGTCAAGATGAGAACCTTCGCATTCAGGCCAATCTAACCATCCCTCGAGTCATCATCCACATTCAATTTACAGGAGAGTTACTTGTGTAAAGCTAGTGGGTAAATGACTGCTGTGACGAGCACTGAATGGACACAGCAGATTTTCTTCTTTTTCTTAGTCCGCGAACAATCAGGCACAAACGACCCTGGAAAGATCGGCATCCATCTGAATGGCCGAGTTTGTCCTTGCGTGCGCTTGATTATGGCTAACTTATGTCAACTTGACCTAGCACAGAAGAATAGCATTAGTTTGGGGTTATGTTTTGATGGCTAAAAGTATTTATCTCTATAATATACATCATGGAATTTTGCCAGTCTTATCAATTCCTGTAGCTGTATTTTTTTTCGGCGAAGAAAAATGGAAAATATATTAAGCCATAAAAAAAAGCCCCCCCCCCCCCCTTCGTATTTCTTCCTTTCACTGCGCGGTATGAGCAATAAAATGTAAGCTGATTTCCAAAAGAAGAGGAAATGTAAAAGAAGAATTGTCGACATGAGCGAAGCATGACTCCGTGGTCTTTTTTCGCTAATGACGTGCAAATCGCAACTCCCCCAGATAAGGTCTTTAGCATGCCGCCTCACCTGCAATTATCTAGGTTCTGGACAAGTAGGGTGGCACACTGCTAAGATCTAAGCTATGGGCATTTTGAAAGGTCATATATCGTAGAGTTTACATAGATTGACTCTCAGATATTATATAGCGCACAGGTAAGATGGACTGGCTCATGGACTATATATGACAGTAATTTAAACAGATTGACCACTAAACTATAAACACAGGTAAGATGGACTGGCTCATGGACTATATATGACAGTAATTTAAACAGATTGACCACTAAACTATAAACACAGGTACTAAGATGGACTGGCTCATGAACTATATATGACAGTAATTTAAACAGATTGACCACTAAACTATAAACACAGGTAAGATGGACTGGCTCATGGACTATATATGACAGTAATTTAAACAGATTGACCACTAAACTATAAACACAGGTACTAAGATGGACTGGCTCATGGACTATATATGACAGTAATTTAAACAGATTGACCACTAAACTATAAACACAGGTACTAAGATGGACTGACTCATGGACTATATATGACAGTAATTTAAACAGATTGACCACTAAACTATAAACACAGGTAAGATGGACTGGCTCATGAACTATATATGACAGTAATTTAAACAGATTGACCACTAAACTATAAACACAGGTACTAAGATGGACTGACTCATGGACTATATATGACAGTAATTTAAACAGATTGACCACTAAACTATAAACACAGGTAAGATGGACTGGCTCATGAACTATATATGACAGTAATTTAAACAGATTGACCACTAAACTATAAACACATGTACTTAGATGGACTGGCTCATGAACTATAGACCACAATAACTTAAACATGTAATAGTAATATTAATGCTCCTCAAAATAAAACGGGTTAATTACTTCCCTTAAATAAAGTTTCCCAATTTTTTTCTAGTGATTTTAAACTAGCTATGTCTTGAAATATAACAAATATATTTATTAATTGCTATTTCCTTATACAAATTGAGTATTATGGTATTCATTTCAAGCTGAGCTTAGAAGTATTAAATTTTGTTATTTTAAACAGTTATAAAAAACAAACATTTCCTGCATTGTCTAAATCGATTTTAAAACATTGATAATTTCCCAAATTACATGATATAATGCTAGCCTTAATATTTATTAAACTAATTTAAAAAAAAAAATATTCTAGAATTAATTATATGTATGCTTAATTAAAGAATTTGAGCACAAAGATTCGTTTACTCGTGTGAATGTAATTAGTCTGTATCAATTAATGTGTACCTTCTCCTTGACGGCTCTTCGCTAATTGTTCAATGTCAGGTACAGATCATTATTTTGTCACTTCTGAGTGGTTAGAAGTAAGCTAGCTCTTTGTAGGCTTAAAACCGCTTTCATCTGTGATAAAAATATGTTCACAAGTTTAGCGTTGAACCAAAAGCTGAAAGTAGAGCGAATGCCTAGCAGATGAGAATAGCAGATTACATTCCCAAGCAACTTCCTTCCAGATTTTCCCGCAAATTTTCACCTTTCGATGCCCATTATTGGGATGTATTATATTCAACGTTTTAAAATCGTCAATATCCCTCACTAGTTAGGTAGTAAGATCAAACAAGTTAGGCTTGATGAAACAAGTACACGTGAATTTGAAAGTCTTGACTTTAGTTAGAAAACTCTGCTTTGAATGTTTCAATATACTTCTCATAAAGCTCATCTATCTTTCATGTACATTGATCTGAATATGGCATTAGAAAAGTACTTAAATGTTTTGAAATTGATTCCATGACAAGATATGTCCAATTTCAACGCAAATCTATTGCAGTGGCCTGACAATAGAAGTGCTGTCCCTGATAGATGCCGGTTAAAACTCATTGAAATGAAGTTTGACAAGCAGCAGACGACAGTTTTGATGGCGTACGTTGTTTTGACCTGCATTGAAAAAATTCACTTTTTGAAGGTCTTTAGCATGCCATTGAAAATTGCTCTGCGTGCCGAATCTGGTACACGTTGTTGACCCATATACCAAGAATTTAGACCTATTGGAATTTCATTGAAAGCTCTTCCTGTTCTGTTGAGTTGTTTATTTATAGTTCATTACCATATCCAAAGAAAAAAAAAAGGAATAAAAGTTGGAAAAGTTAAAAATATCAGAATTGTCCCCCCCCCCCACCCCCCGTTCCAGCTATTTTTTTTAATTCAATTGTAACCCCGTGCTCAAGGACATGTGATTCTCTGTATGACCTTCGTCTCATTATCCGATTACAGCAGACGATATGCCACGCCACAAGTTGGAGACAGATAATGACAGCAGACGTTGGAGGTCCAAATGCGTTTGGAATTTTATTAAACATCGGCGACTGTCTTTTTCAGCCAGTGAGATTTTTTAGGCCACATTACCCCGAAAAAAGAAACACAAAAAAACAACAAACAAATGCAAAACATAACACACACAAAAAAAAAAAAGAAAAAGAATAAAACAGCTTGATGTAATCGATAATGTCATGTCAATGTGCTGTCCAGCTGACAATTTGCCAGTTTGTTGGCGATGAAATTAAAAAAAAAGAAAAGAAATCATTAAAAGAGAAAAAAAAAATACTAATAACATTTGATACCATTTACTCTTAGCTAAAGATATGTTTTTATAGACAAGAAAAGAAAATTATAAGGACTGAGCTACCATTCCTTCTCTTTCCATCATAATAATTAATTCAGACCAATTCTAAGGTAAACTAACTTTAGCTAATCCTAACAAACTAGGTCCTAACTAGGGATGTTAAAACCGGTTTTTCTTCAAAACCGGTTTTCGGTTCTATAAAACGGTTTAAACCCGGATTTTGGTTCCCGCCCCTCCATCATCCCTTGCGCAATGTCGCAGGCCGGAAAAGACAAGTGTGCGTAGTTTTGTAGGTTTATTTGAAAAATAGTTCAAACTTAATTAGTGTTTGCAGGGCATTCAAGGGGTTGATTTGTTTGTATACAATATGATTTTGTACCATAAAATTCTTTAGAACTAACTTAACATTGGGATTGATGTTGTTTTTATCGCAAGCAATAGTTTGTGTTTGGAAAAAAAAAGAACACAATATCAAAGACTAAATAGTGTTAGCAAGCCAATTTAAGGATTGTTTTGTGCGAATCCAACATTATTTATTAAAAATATTTCCATCAGAACCAAAAAAAAAAGCTGTGCTACTTGAAATAATGATTACCTTCCAACCAACAAACCGAAATCCGGTTTTGAAAATCAAAACCGGTTTTTGGTTTCAAATCCGGAATCCGGTATTCCGGTTTTCGTTTAACATCCCTAGTCCTAACCAAGAGGGAACTTAAAACTTAATTTAAAACTAGTGTCCTAAGGTTGGCTTGGTGTTTTCCAACATATTGAATCCTTTTCTAGCAAATACTAACGTCATCATCATCATCTTTGGCGCTACGGCCCATGGAGGGCTCTGGCCTGCCTCACCACCTCCTTCGACTCGGACCTATCCATTGCCTTCTCTTTCCAGGCCTGTACCCCGATCTGTCGCAGATCTCTCTCGACATCGTCCAACCATCTCAGTCTGGGTCTGCCTTTAGGTCGTTTTCCTTTGGGGTTCTGACTATATATTACTTTTGCTCCTTTGCTGTTTGGCTTTCGTTTCAGGTGGCTTGTCCAGCGTATTCTGCCATTCGTATAGCTCGCAGACCTCTCTATTGGTGCGCATCCTCCATCCATTTTCGTCTTTGGTTGGTCCAAAAAATTTTCTGAGGACTTTTCTTTCCCAGGTGTTTAGTATGCTTTCTGTACTTTTTGTGAGTGTCCAGGTCTCACTGCCATAAGTCACCACTGACCTTATTATTGTTTTGTAGATGTTTGTTTTTTTAATTGAGATATTTTTATTTTTGAGCATGTTGTTGCTACTTGTGTAAGTTTTATTGCCTGCTGCTATTCTTTCCTTTATTTCTGCTAAGATTTCATTATTTTCAGTGATTATAGATCCTAAATATTTAAAGTTATTTACTTTTTCGACATTATGGTTTCTAATTTTGATAACCTTTACTATTTGTTCTTCTTCTCTTGATGTGTACATGTATTTTGTTTTTTGGGTGTTAATTTCTAGTCCTGCTTTTATTGATGCATTTTCTAGTTCTATGAATGATTGTGTAATATCTTTTCTGCTTTTTCCAAGTAGTGCAATGTCATCTGCATAGGCGAGGTACTGGGTGGGTTGGCTGTATATGGTGCCTGTTGCTTGTGGGCATGCATTCTCTCTAAGGAAATATCTTGTTATTGTTTCCCTTGTGTCAATATGGATATTTCTTATTACCCTCGCTAGGGTGATGTTGAAGAGTATGCAGGACAGCGAGTCTCCTTGTCTGAGTCCGCGTCTAATTTTGAATTCTCTTTCAATATTCACCCTGGATCTTTATTTTACATTTAGAGTTGTTCAGCGTCATGTGTAATAGTCTTGTTAGTTTGTTGGGTATACCAAATTCCTGTAGTGTTTCATAGAGGTATTTTCTTTTAATGCTGTTGTAGGCCATTTTGTAATCCACATAAAGTTGTTGTATTGGGATATTATATTCATAGCATTTCTCTAAGAGGCATCTGAGAGTGAAGATGTGGTCAGTGGTTGATTTATTTCTTCTAAATCCACAAGAGAATGAAAAACCACAAAGCCCCTGGTGAAGACCGAATCACAGCAGAACTAATTAAATATGGAGGAATTAATTTACTAACTCAAATACTAACGTAGTGTGTCTTAATGTAGTCAGTGCTAATGTAGTGGGTCTTAATGTAGTAAGTGCTAATGTAGTGGATCCTAATGTAGTCAGTGCTAATGTAGTGGGTCTTAATGTAGTCAGTGCTAATGTAGTGGGTCTTAATGTAGTCAGTGCTAATGTAGTGGGTCTTAATGTAGTCAGTGCTAATGTAGTGGGTCTTAATGTAGTAAGTGCTAATGTAGTGGATCCTAATGTAGTCAGTGCTAATGTAGTGGGTCTTAATGTAGTCAGTGCTAATGTAGTGGGTCTTAATGTAGTCAGTGCTAATGTAGTGGGTCTTAATGTAGTCAGTGCTAATGTAGTGGGTCTTAATGTAGTAAGTGCTAATGTAGTGGATCTAAATGCAGTCAGTGCTAATGTAGTGGGTCTTAATGTAGTCAGTGCTAATGTAGTGGGTCTTAATGTAGTCAGTGCTAATGTAGTGGGTCTTAATGTAGTCAGTGCTAATGTAGTGGGTCTTAATGTAGTCAGTGCTAATGTAGTGGGTCTTAATGTAGTCAGTGCTAATGTAGTGGGTCTTGATGTAGTCAGTGCTAATGTAGTGGGTCTTAATGTAGTAAGTGCTAATGTAGTGGGTCTTAATGTAGTAAGTGCTAATGTAGTGGGGCTTAATGTAGTTAGTGCTAATGTAGTGGGTCTTAATGTAGTCAGTGCTAATGTAGTGGGTCTTAATGTAGTCAGTGCTAATGTAGTGGGTTTTAATGTAGTCAGTGCTA